>JAANSN010002906.1:0-21226 GCA_036850665.1 Dicranocentrus wangi
TAAACAATAATTTTCAAGTGAAATTATTTATTATATCAGAAATTGCAGGGAATGACGTATGCAAAGCGCTAATTCAATTGTGATTTGCGGATCTGTGTAGGTTGTAACTATAAATGGCGAACCGTTTAGCTTTAATTTATGATTTAGTTACTATCGATCGCATTTTAGTTTTCAGACTTTTATTCTATATGCACAACTGCCTTAGTAAATCTTTTCATATTGCTAATTTATCGATCGTACCCTCCGTGATATAGTTCCTTCCCTCGCCGACAAATAGAATCGTTCATTGATTACGGAAACCGGTCTAAACTCTAGTATAGCTTTCCAAATGAAGTTAAGTAAAATGCCCATTAATTTTTGATTAACTACGTCTAGGTTATTACTCAAATTCAATTTTTTACTCATGATTCAACGTCTTGAAAACACAAGGGCACTTAATAATATTTACGTCGTGATTATCCAGACGCATACCGAATATTGTACTTTACTACGGATATGTTACATCCCCATAATTCACCTCATTATTTCACAAATCTAATTGGAGTTCCCAGGCTTCCCTTACCAGTGCAATTATTGCTTTCATTCCTTCATAATGCACCCATTATACTCGAATGATAACCAAACGATCTGTATTGGCAAGTAACTCATTCGTGTAGTGAGGCGAAGCAAAGGTGCGGTGAATGTGAAAAGTTCGGCATCAGTAAAAGTAAAGTTAAATTCATAATTTTTTTATATCCCAAAAAACGTCTATTTTCTTGTACCACAACTTAACAAGACACGGAGGTAAATCCCATCATTCATTCTGCATTCACTTGCAAAAGACAATGGAACAAAAAGGAAGGATGTTCCGTCACAAAAGAGAAGAATAAATAGCATTGGTACAAAAGGAGACAACATAATATCGAAGACTTATACCACCATACCACCACCACTCCAAGACAAGAAACGGATGGACAAAGTACATTCATAATACACCGCGACACCAGGACTCCACCGCATACCGCATCATCAACAAAATTACACAGTGCCGAGTTAAAATATTTTTAGAAGTGTAGTGTATGGAAATTAAATGAGGCGTGCACACTTTGATGTGCCCCCAGATTGGGTTTCCTCCATAAAGAATAGAACAGAGAAAACTTTTTCCCTTTCAATTAACAGTCACCTAAAAACTACCAACTTTGTCTTGGTTCACTCCCTGTTTCAATGGCGTAGGATCCTCAATGAATTTTGTCGACCGGTTTCTTGTAATGATACTGGTTGATGCGATGGTCTCTGACTAATATCAGTTCCAGAGCTATGCCATTCTAGCGGCGGAAGGAACAAGGAGAGTGCAAAAATAGAAAAGAGCTTTGTACACCAGCTGCAACCAACGCCACAGGACTAGCACTTCGATCACCTCGCTCAATGAAGCATTACTTCTCACTCTCTCGTAAAAATTACTAACAACAAAATAAATTCCTTCGTCAGTAGCATTGCTTGCGGGGCTTGTGGTTTCCCTGCCTGACGTGTCTGTTAAAATATCTAGACACTGAATTGCAAAATGAGGGTGCGCCGTATTCCCCTGCACATTTCATTAATTGGCTAATGATGATATCCCCCTCCTTCGTTCACACAACCTTAGGGAACATGTCGAGGGTTTGAATTAAACTGGTCAGTGAACCCACAATTACAATGCGCCACAAGAAACGTGGAGTACTTTAAGTAGGACACGGAGCGATCGGAAGTGCACATGCATAATGGAGCAGATTCAATCGAGTGCTATTTAGGGTTTGCATTTGGTGGACCGGGTTTAGTGGTATAGCTCAAACAAAATGAACGCACCATTCTTCCAATTCCAACACTCCAATAATGATTTTCATACGTTTCTGTTTGACTTTCTACTTTTTTGTTCCACTCAATTATGCTCTTCGTCTGGGTTGAGTTCTTCACTCAAATTCAATCTACTCTGTCTCTCTGCTTTCTACAGAATGTGGAGTGATGACCGCGGTGGTGTGCGTGCTTAGTTTAGGATATATACGTCTATGGATGGGGAATAGGGAAATGGAAAAAAAAATTCCATTTTGATTTCGTGTTCGTTATCGATTAATCCTTATACAAGAAGCCGGCATGCACGTTAAACATGTACGACAAAGGAAGTGTTCAATTCTGGTCTCTGGAAGACTTTCCAATCGCTTGTAATAATGCTTGATGCATGTATATAATAGATGCTATATGAATGCGACGACGGCAAACCCGATATTTCTAATTAACCAGGCAGACGCTCTCAATCAGTTTATCTTAAAGTGCATTTAAAAAGTTTCTTTCCTTTCCTTTCAGAGTCTCTTAAATTTGACATGAATCGTGCTATGTAGTCTATCGGGAATAGCATTTAGAATTTAATTGCGCGAATTAGCTATTAACAGGAATTCGCAATCTGCGTTGGGGCTTTTGGAATACGTAAGGAAGGAAGGGAATATTGTGAAAATTAGTTTCTGTATACCATGCGGAGGTTAAGCTTTTGAGTAAACGAGACGAAACACTGAAACGCACTCTGTTTGCCAAAAATATACAGAAACATGTTTGCACAGCCTCATGCTGCGTGCAAATTCACCTCACCTGACAGCAATAAGCGCTCCTGTTTCTCGTTCTCCTTCTTTGTACGAAAGTGCATTTGAAGAAACCGTCTTGTCTCCAGGAAAGCGTTACGTTGACCACGATCTGTCAAGAAGCGTGTGTAAAGGGCCCCGAGATTAATCCCGACACAGATTAGGACATCAGCCACAATCATGCGGGACACACAAGAGCCATTGAAATCCTAAGAAATAAGAAATTTTCTTTAAACCAAAGAAACATGACATGAGTGCAAATCACAAGCTATAACCACGTGTGCCAATGATTTTACCACAACATGTGTACAAACTAAGTATTAACAAAATCATTTAGGTTCTAGATGTGGGGTACTCGAATAGGTACGCCACGCCATCCACAATCATTGCAAAAGGAAATTGCTCTTCAGCAAGTTCATTTTGAAATTTTATACTGACCTGACTAGTGAGACACTTGGAGTAAAGTCATACCGTATTTTAACTATTATTACTTCAGATTCCGTAGGTGTGCCCAACGAGCACTTTTGATGAGAATAAATGAAAGAGCTGACTGATATTTGTTTACTCAAAAACTACTTTCACACAGACGACTACTTAAACCTCAACTGCAAGTGTTTGAACCGATAGTATCAAGTAGGGTAGCACACTCCAATCGTTTTTAATCTATCTGTCTCAACCATACTCCTACACCTGTCATTGACTTATGCTCATCGTCAGTGTCTGCCCGTGTACCTGAATCACCTCAGTTTGCTCACTTATTTACACACTGCGTGCCATGAACCACAAAATTAGCACGCGATCTCCCACTAGAATTTACTTATGACCAGTAAAATCTGGCTTGTTTGTAGTCCCACCATGCATGCACAAGATTAATTGCAAGTTCTCTGAACTGGAAGCGGAAACAATCTGATTAGTTATTTAAGCAACAACAGCACGCGGTGTTTCCCCCCAAAAATCCTTGCTTCCCAAAATTGAACAGAATTTATACGACCACCTAAATGTATCCTCAGTTCATCCGAGTAAGGAGTAAATAGAGCATTTTCCTGTTCTGTTCATAGACCTTGCTTTCTCGAAACTATGTATAACCTCTACCTTTCGTCACCTTGCTTTCATCACAATGTCATTAGGCTCCGGGAAAAGCGGTATGCTCGTGCACTGTTTATGTTACAAGGAAGCCCAACATAAATACGAGAAAGCCCAGTTCAATACACTATTACCTGCTAATTACAACTTAAACTCGGCAAACTTTCAGACATTGGATATTACTTGTGTTCATGGCGCATTGCATTTACTGAATAGATAGTTACATCTTCAATCTGTTGTTCCTACCGATTCTACCTTTATTTGACAATTAGTGAGCAAATACAAGCAGAGAGTGTCTGCGTGAGAAAAGGAAGTTGCTACTTACCACATTTGAAGTGCACCGAGAGAACCATGCTGACAGGCAGAGATGAACGACCGCAGTAACAACAGATGCTATAGCTCCCCACCTTGATAACAAAAACCACTCATTTATAACCGTTATCTTGTAGAAAAATACAAATAAGATAATATGGAACAAGAGCGACAAGGGCCAATATTAATAATAATATTATGACATAGGTGTTTATACAACCCTTTTCGGTGTTTCGGGGCAAATTCGACATTTTTATCAAGTAGCCCCAGCAGCAGGCATGCTATCCTACCTACAGTCTATAGAGTGAAAGTGGTTTGACGCATATGCATTAAATTTCATTCGGCTGAATGTGACGAACTGCTAAGCATTTTGAAGGAATATCCCGTGATCTAATATGTAAAAAAAACTGCTGAAACTTTTAACAATCAATCATCGACAAGTTTTAATTTTCTACGTTTTGCCACTCTGCCTGGTTCAACTTTTCCCTGGGAATTATCACACCAATATACAGTCTTGTAACAAGAATGGCACATATACTCAGGAATGCTTTTAAGAAAAATTTCAAGACCTTGTGTTGTAAACATTAGCAAAAACAATACTAGCAAGGCAGCTGTCTTCATCTTTTACTGCGACTCCTTCCTCCATGCCAGGCAATAAGCAATAAACTTTTTCATTAGAAGGATACTATACATTACCACTTTCTCCGTTTCAGAGACGTTTAGACCTTTCTTTGCATTGCGGACTTTACTTGAGATGAGTAAACTGATGTACCTAGTGTATCAATGTTTTGTACGTGTATGTATAAGATTTCACGGGATAAACGAAACGAGAAAGGATTAAAATCAATTCTGTAACTTGTCGGTTTCGTAGATGCTCTCAATATGCCAAGCCCTTATTGGAGGAGACGTTTATGTGAGGTCGCTTCTGGGACTGGTTATTGCTTCTGTTTTTCAATGGAAGTGGTCCCATGTCCCATCACTGTTTCCTAGCTTCACAGTTGGATTTCGTTTTTCCTATTGCTGCAACACAGCATTACTTTTATGGGGCATTTTTAGAACTCTCGCTGCCCTTGCTTGTCACATTTCATTCTATACTTGGTGACGCGAGTCTCCTCTTCCTTACATTTTCTCGGATGAATCGTGGCATGCGATATGGTGCTGAGGAATATGTATATAGTTATGTAAAGATTCATGTTGCAAATTTTGTACTAAAACGTAAACGTATATACTTACAGGCAGTGCACCAAGGAAAGATACTCTGTATATGGTACACGGGTAAAAGGAAAAGAATCTTTTCGATGTTTCTGTGCTAGCTTTACTGTAATAATCGAAGGAAGCTGAGAGACAGTTTGAAACAGAAAATGACAACGGAAAAGGTGCAATATCCCGAGAAAACAAAAACATTACTGTCATTTAGCATTCCAGTTTCCAAAATGTGACAAAATGAATGAGCCAAAGCCAACCCATCGCCTATTTATTCTGTGCGACGCGGTTCTCTACATGTTCTTTCTTACTATTCTCCATGATTCGATGATTTTTGTCACAGGAACTTCCAAAATAATGTTTTCGCCCATAACTAAAGAAAAGTGGTAAAACGACGCAAGGAAGGCTGAGATATAAATTACGTGAGGGTAAAAAACTTTTGATGTCATCCTTTCTTGCGGTTATGAACGCACTGGTGGCCGTAAAAAGTTAATATAGGAATGATATAAATGAGTAACTTTTTATACTATATAATCTACGTAATAATTAAATGTATGTAGTGCATTGCGCTTCAGATACTGAACCTCTTAAACAAAAAGAGAATCTAATTACTCACACTTCTAGAATTCCTTCACGAAACTTAGAATGTCAAACCTAGAACATTGCAGTGTAAAGCCATCCCTGATGCATCCCGAACATACAGCTAGATTTTACTGGCCAACCATTAATTTAACAATAACATTTAGTACTGTCACCAGTAAACATTAATATTTGATCCACTTTGATAAACCAAGACATAAAAAATGCGAAATCCTATATATTTCTAATTGTAAGTAATTCATTCGCAAACCTCGATTCTAACCCCTACCAAATGTCAATTAAAAAATGTCAACTATTAAAAATTCCCATTCTGCTGATTGAACTTACCATAGCGGCATCGGTAACATTGCGTATGTGACGAAAATTGCGAATAAAATGTACCAAAACGTTGACGCAGGATCATTGATATGCAGTAAAATCCCGACAAAACCTGTAAAACCAAAGAAAACAAAGTGTTAATATCTGGCTTCAAAAATTGAAGCACTCAAGCTGCAATCATATTGGTCGTGAAATCCAATGTGAATCAATCAATCTTAATTATAATCTCTGACGCTGTGAGTTGCCCTCCCCAAAGAGCATTTTTAAAAATATGTTATCCCTCCGTTGATTTTGTGCTGAAACGCTTGGAAGGAGTCTTTGTGTCATTTAAAAATTGTAATCCCTTTGGATGAGTTGATTCACTTTCAACTTTATATTTATCGCATCTTCACACACAGCAAATATTTTCATTCTTTCGCTATTACTACTAGAAAGAGCTGTGGAACGGCCGACGTAGTCATTTTTTGCAGGCACACTTGCCTGGGCACAGTGGGCACTGGCACTGTGACAGTAGTGACCGTATCAAACTCACAAAAGCACACTCACTCGACGTTACTCGACAAGCTTATTCTTATTCAACAAGGTCTCATATTTTTTCGGTGCGCAATATGGGCGCACGACTACCCACAAAAGAATGTCATTAAAGCAGTTTTTGCTTCGTTGTCTCTTCCTTTTCCGAAATTTTACACTTACACAACCAACCAGCATATTGCGCTACTGTGCCAGCTGTTCTTTTTGGTATGTCTATCTATCCTTCCAAAACATTCCAATTCCAACTCAATACATATTCAATTTAAGGGAAACGGCTCATCTTCACGAAACTTGGAAAACGTGGTTAATTTCATTTCACCCACTCCGTTCTTCGGTTTCAGTTTCAATTCGGCCCATCCCAAAGCCTGCGTCTTAATATGTAGCCAACATTATGCTCCAGCATACCGTTTGCGTAGTCTTAATTTCATAAAAATCCTACGTTTCATTCCCAACTAATTTGAAGAGATGAAATTCATTCACATTTTTTCATATGTAAAGTAGAGCTGGTCCTCTCCTACTTGCCACCAGTCACCAGGGACGCGCGGGCGCTTAGTTAGAATATATATAGTAACTACCTTCGTGTATGGACAAATGCAGTTTGAAGACCGTACTTAAAACGGACAATCCTTACTTATTATCACGCACCGAAATCAGAACTCAACTCAGAAGTCTACATGACCTAGCAGATATAGCTGATGACATGCATAAGAATACGTTGAACAAAATGCGCCTTTTCAAGTGCATTAATTATAATTCAAGAACAAGAACAATGTTTTGATCCTAGAGTTAAAAACGCAGATGCTTTTCTTCTTCCCCTCGTCTTTTTGCACCTAAATTAAAAGTTGGCATCTTTTGGGCAAGATAGAATGAATGGGTTTAGCCTGAATTGAGTAATACGGAAAACGGAACGGATGCATACCTACGTATAACCATTTAACACTTAACATTTTCTTTCGGAAAGTTTGTTCCCAGTCCACGTACACTCTACCACACCAAAAGTGTGGATGTGGAACACTTTTTACCACATTACATTACACAATTCTCACTAATTAATGATACTTTCGAGAAAAACCTGCTATAAGATTATATTTGAGTTGGAGCTGTTCGGGTCTAAATCAAATTACTTTTAGGTCATAGTCATTTCTACCGACATGAAGTGCCTATTTTAATACAATGAAGATTTTACTGTGCTTACCTTGTAGAAAAAGAACAATCCAAGTAAAAAGAGCTCCTAAATGAAGATATGAATTAGCAAATCCGGGCACTTTCGCTATAACTCCAAGAATAACGTTTGCAGAGACACTAATTGCAGTCCAAATTATAAACAGGACAATTTTATCTTCGTCATAGTACGCAGCACAAATACTACTTCCACCCCCACCATTTTTCACATCTGCTCCAGCGTTGACATCAGGAGGTGCACTTAAACGACTATACACTCCATCACTAGTTAAATTCCCCAGAGAAGGAATATCACTAAAATCACTAACTTGTATATTATTTGACTGCTCCGAATTCTCGTCACTACATAATGCAGCTGGAATGCCAGAGTTACTGCTGGAGCTTTTGGAGCCAATATGTCTGCAGGACAGAGTCACTGTGAGTGTCACCACTTTAATTACGAGATCGATGATGTTCACGATTAGCAAGGATCGTTGACGCTAAAAAACAATACAATATCTCAGGTTTCAATCCTTTAAAAGCAAAGTTAATATCTGCAGTCGCGATGTGTAAGTATTAAGCAATCGCGCAGGGCAAAATGTTGAATGAAAAATGTCTTAATAGTCGTAGCAAATATTTACTAAGACGATCTGGCCAAAAGTTACTAATACGAATTGATCAAATCAAGTTGTTTAGGGGTCCGAACGTGGTCATGTATATGATATTCTGCACATAAGACGTAAAGTTGGGGTAAAGGGTTGGTTTTCCGGTAATTTCATATAATAATAATATGAGATCATGCAAAGGATGAAGATTCAACTTTCGGTCTAAAATTCCAACTTATTCCTGAGTTTACCATGAAACAAATTATGAGAGGTACAAAGCATAGTGAAGAGCATAGCATAGCCTTTCCCTCTCCCAAGCTTTTCCCTTTTGACTACGAAACCCGTTTGCAGGATTATTGAATGCCGAAGTCGTTTCTATTTACTACAACTTTGCACCTGTATATCACTTTCACCGTGCTCCCCTCCGAGCCATAAACATTTTCCAAGGATTTTTATAATCATAGAAAGCCCTATCCCGGTGTTTAGATTCCCGTGCCAAATCCACTCTACGGGTGCAAGTTTCCCTTTTTGCATCTAGGTATTCCATGTCGCTGAAGTTGCACCCTTTTGCTGATATATCATTTACGGTCTAATTCTTTCAAATGCTATTTTAAAAGAAGACAGCACATGAAACTTTGAACTAAAAGTGGTAATATAGAATTAGTGAATTCGCAAGACCATGTAAGCTTTTTTCAGTTCCAACCGGGAAGATAGAAATTCCGAAAGGAATAATGTGGAAGCTTTTATGCATAATCTGCAATAAAAATGCAAATGCGAAATCCAGGCAAAGCCAAAAACTGCATCACCCAGCACCATCATATCGTTACCACGTACGTACCTGTCGACAAGCGTATCTTTGATACGCGGTTTCCAGCTTTTTGTCACGAAATCGGTTGGTAAGAGTTGGTAAGTATATACCCCGGTATGGAATGGCATCGCTTTCTGAGTTCGGAACCTCTTCAGCACCTTCATCAGTACTTTTTCCTAACGTATTGCATGGAATTGAGCCTTTATTACTTGCAGTGGCATCTCCAAGACCGCTGCCATTTCTTGCCGCTCTCCCGGTGGTGGTTATACCGGAACTTTCAGGCGCACAGGAAGACATGAGTGGTGTGGTCACTTGGCCCCAGTTGTTGTTCGAGCCGGTGATGAATGATGTGGTTGCTTCTTCACCAGATTTATCCTGAGAGCGCAAAAAGCAGTTACATCAACAAATGTTTATCGTGACTTCGAACGAAGAAATATATGGGTAATGTGAGCAGTGAATTACTACTCACTCGAGAAGCATTTCTTATGAATCACAGTGGCCATTTATTTATGGAAGGATTATAAGTGCAGATAGTGTATATCAACAAATAAATCTTAGCATAAAATGTTCGTTGGAGGGTCGACCGAGGCACCAGACCGTGCCTGAATCGGAGAGTGTGCCAGAGAAAGATATCCTTTGACCAAGAACAGTCATTAATTCCAAATACGGGCGTGTTTATGTAAAAAGTAAAAGTTTATGTAAAAGTATTGAAATGGAGTAGCAGCTCCATTCAAGTCTGCGAAATATAATAAAATACTAAAGTGTAAAGACGGACGGGACGGACCCCATAACCATTAGTCCTTGCCAAAACATAGTGTAAGGTACACACTACACGCTACTGCTTATAAACATGCAAATAGCCGGATATACATGTGCTGTCTTTAAAATGACAGATAATACACATATAACTTTTATATATTCAATGAATTGCATTGCAGTGTGCAATAATTCATTTATCTTCAGACAATGCAATGCAGTAGAATTACCTTCAAAACTTATTATAATATATGCGAAACAATGGGAGCTAAGTCCAGAGAGAGCCATGATTTCATGTCCTTAGCCAGACAACAAAGACGGACGGTTACAAATATGAAGCCAGTAAGCCAGAGGTTAAAAAAGAGAGGGGTCTATCTATATTGGTACGTGTAGAATCTCCTAAGGGTTGAGGGTGCTTACATATTTTATGGAACATCATCAACAGTCAATAAAAATAAGTTGCAATGTGGAAAACATTGTTAAAAAGTAATTTGATTATTTAAACATTACATAATTCTACAAAGAGCCCGCTACCACATTACACCGGAAATTCGCTTTTGGTGGACGAAGCGGTTACAAGGAGTTTCCAAACCGCCTTCCAAATGTCACATCAACTTGTATTATCCCAAGCATAACTTTCTCTGTAAGTACACAGACGTAAAACACATAATGCACAGACGTCCATTTGAATGCATCAGAATTTTACGTTAGGCTACACATGTGCCGAGCCAAAAGTCGCTCGTAAAACTCATAACAGCAATAATAATAAATTTGTGTTACGTTTTTGGTTGAACAAATGCTCCCATATGTGTACACAACCAACATTTCCGAGTTGAAAAGCTAATTTGTATACATAAATATTTGTTAGCTGGTACACTTGGCTTGGGCAATAGTATATTTTACCATGTTGTACCACAATCATGTTGTACACACACCCCTGAACCAGGGATGAAATGAAAGATCAACTTTGCAAATTGCCTTATCAAAGGGACAGCCAATAAGAGGACCATTTCTATTGTTTGCCTTAGCAAAAAATGTTTCAACTTAATGACAGACTAGATATGGCTTTTCCGTCCAGGTTCAAAAACCACAATTTAACTTAAAATGAGTGTAAACTCATTAAAATATTTGTGTGGACAAAAAAGTAGTTGAAAACCAATTTGAAAATATTATAACCTGCGTAAAACATACATGATCTTTCTAGGTCTTGTCGATGTCTACGTAATTTTTCTAGGCATCATCAAGAGTAAAGAGGTTACTTTAAGGAAATGAAGGAGATGTTATAAATAATTTAGCGGTTTAGGTTATTACTATACGGTGAAACAACGCAATTCAAATAGGTTCGCAGGAAACAGGATCCTGAGTTTAGAAACATATGAAGATAAACACAATAACTTACAATTTTTCTTGTAAAATTGCCTCAACTACATTATTGTAAATTGTCTTGTAACACCGACATGATACTGTGTACCAATCTCATGCAAAAATAAGCATGGCAAACACTAATGTAAGATATGCATGAATTCTCTAGCCCAAACCAGTTATATAAAAAACAATATTGTTTCATATTCTTTATCATACCTCTGGAATCATAGTATCCTCCAGATTGAAATTTCGTTGAGATATCCTCCGCACTGACTGGAGCCATAACCCTTTTCCAGGCCGTTTACGTCTGAAAATGAAAGAAAAAGCAACAACTTACAATTTCATGCTGTTAGAATTTTGAACTGTAGCAATGATCTTTATAAAACTGCTATTCGTAGAAAGGAGTAGAGATCATTTCTACACAAAAGCACTTATATGACGTAGGTATTATCACAACCACAACTACAATTATGCAAGGTGTATGATTGCACTAGTATTTAACACAATTTTTCCTCGCTCCCAACTTACTCTTCCTGTCCAGGAATTTCCAAAAGATCCATTTTGCAAAGCTGTACGAGAGATATATATGCTTTAATCAGTAAAATATCTCAGAATTCAAAATTCACAGTGGATTGCCCATAATCACAACTTCACACCTCCACGCATAGTTGACACACGAATGTCAACAGCGTTTCAATAAGATGTCGGCATTCCCTCATCGACATTATTTGGATTTGGATATATATTAGCCACTTACTCAACCAAATTCACTTCAAATGTATCTAGCACTCAGCTGCCTTTAAAATTGACAAAATACAATCAAGCAATTGTGTTAACTTGTGGATATTCACAGCACGATTAACAGCCAGGATCTGCTTCAAATTCCTACCCCACACAGACAATCACACGTATGAGGTAGTGAGGAAGCTCCCTATCATTCACGATTTGTCCATGCTTTGATGTAGATTATTTACATGCTTGCAATGCACGCATGCAACACTTCAAATCCAAATCAACCATAAGCGGTTACCGAGCAGTAACTAATAACTGCAAAGTGTAAAGTCAGTAGTTCTCCTTCTCGCACGCATATACGATTTTCCACATGTTAATGTAAATGTGAATCATTTTCATACGTCCTACGTCAACAAACAAATACAAATACTGCGGAATAGGTACCTCATTGACTACGATAAAAAGTTTATATCGCATATCAACGTACATATAGTTTTTAATGCTTGCTAGGAAATAACCTTGACTAATCACCACAAAAACTCGCAAAACCTACCGCGATGCAAGCACACGTCACTTTGTGTTGTGACAAAGTAGATTCACTTGAGAGTAAAATACGAAAACTGGCTAAAATCAAGTGGCCACTCTTTCGCAAATACACTTTTTATGTCCAAAACGGTTGTCCGTGGTGCGAGGCGAATGTATGAAGGAAATAAGAAACAATACACTTCACAAAAGACCCTTGAACACAAAAGAACAAGCTTGAATCGTTCAAAACTGCAAAGTCTGGACACGACGCTAATCAGATAATCAATAACTCACAAATTTAAGCTTAGATCGCCACAAAAATCAAATTGGTTTCAAACTATGTGTGAAGTAAAAAAAACTGGCCAAATCACAAAAGTCGATGGTGAAGCTCAATAATACGAAAAAAACTTTGATTTCTGATTCTCCTGACAGAAACAGCAGGAACGAATCCCATAATTCCGTGGATTTGCTATATCCCTTCTTTCGGTTTTCCTTGCAAAATGCCAAAGTACCTCTCAATCTAGTCTATCAACGTCGACCGAAAAGCCGGCGGTGCGGTAGTGGTTGGTTTAGATGAAATTGTTCCACAACAATATCACAAAAACAGAGTGTGAACATGTCGTTAGAGGATAGTATATAGACAATGATTTACATAGTATTTTATAGTAAAGTTAGTAGGTACATTTTGGTACCAACTAACTAATACAGTATTGAAAAAAAAGGTTCAGAGGGGATCACGTCGCGAACGACCATCATCAAATCAGGAGCAAGCACAAAAACTCTTTCTCTACTAAAACAATAATAATATTTTAATACAGATGAGATGATTTTATCTATCCACATTCACGACACCACAGACTGACTGAACAGCGACTCCACCAGCCACAAGAACTTTTTTTGTTCAATAAACAAAATAATAATATACAAACACTGCATATGTATATACAAACACAAAAATCCAGTCTGAGAGACAGAAAGAAAAAAAACAATAAAGACTAGTATGATGATGATACGCTATATTACTGTATCACTTCATATTCAAACACGTAAAAAACAATTTTCTGATGATGCTGTTTTCTGCTCCTGCTGCTTTTGCCCAGTTGAAAAAAAAAGTTTAAACGGGGAATTTATCAGATGAGGAAAGGAACCAGTTGCTTTTAAATGTATAAACCCTATCCAGCCAGTCTCACTCGAGTACTTTTGCGATTGAGTGAGAGACCTAGCTTAGAAGAGTCGTTTCTTTAACTGTATAGTACTCGGCCAAAGAAAAAATGCTGCTTTTTTTCCTTTTTCACTTCTTGAAAGAAAAACAATCGACAAGAAATGTGTGAGAGTGAATGAATCAAAGAGTTGCGAAAATGCAGTACTCTGCATGCCCTTCCTTTTCATTTTCAGACTCGGGCATTTTTTTAAAAGAAAACACAACAGAGCAATATTACACTTTTTATGATGTACAAGGTTAGGTAATCTCCTCTCCCAAAAAAGCGATAATAAATATTTAAGTATGCATTATTACAAAAGTCTTTAAAATGTCGAGTCTGCAGAAAAAGATGCTGCTACTTTTTTCTTGATTTCACAGAGCACCAGTTGCCCTTTACTAGGACTGATGAAGCGGCTCTTGCTGGGTCCAAAAGCGAAATGAGTTGTGTGGTGGTTAGTGCCGTGATTCTTTAGAAATAAATTTCGCTAAGATGATTGTAAAACCTGTCAAAATGCGAACCATCTGGTTGGAAAAAAAAAATTACAAAGTTGTTGCACATACTGGACCTGCACAGTCTGCTTGAAAGAATGTATGAATGCATGTGCCTTCGGTATTATGTATATATTTCATTCAAATTCATTTTGAACACAAGACAAAGGCTCATGATGATCCAACATTTTCCAAAACGAAAGGCACATCGTGTTAAATGTATATTTACACGAAATGGAGAAATATAACGAAACAGAAAGTTATGGTCAGAGAGCGTGCTGGAAAATGAAGTTGAAATTGATATGTGTGTCTCAACACATGTGTATGCCGGAATCCAGTCCTCCTAATCCCATTGCACACCATCACGCGATATTAAAACTATTTCACTAGAGTTGCTCACTTTTTTTTCAGCAAATTGGGAATACTGGACATGTCTCTTTTTATTATTACGTTGACTCCAAATCCAAGGCTAGGCCTTTTATCGACTAATGCTTTGTGTACCACCATATTATATTGTAGAGAAACCGATTTTCCTATATAGCTCATCATCCCCGTGTGTTCGTTCTGTGGAGTGGAGTAAGACTGGCCATTAATAAAATACCTAGAGGAATAAATCATGCTACACTGGTGGAGTTCTCTATTTAATGGCTTTTACTAGTGTAAATGAAACGATCACGAGTTGCTCGTCCCTATTTATTTATTCTAACGGCAAGGACGTGCTCGCTGCAAGAGAGCATATGACGGTTCGTAAATGAGAGCGTAATGTCATATCAATATGATCGATGCTACAATGGCTAAATAAAACTGAACATTATATAATTATATAATACGGAACAACACACCACCATACAACCGTCCGATATAAACTGGTGATGAAGATGATGCTGATCTTGATTTGGAAAATAGAAAGAATGAAATGAGAATAATGATAGTGGCGATTGCTAGTATATATGCCACACCCGACCGAGAATAATGCAACTTGGAGGAGTCAACCCTGCTCTTTTTCCAGACTCAATGATGCATAATTTTGCTCACGGGTTGCTAATATATACTACTTTTTCCATATCACACATAACACTTGTACTACTACTCCTGCCTTGATAATGTATGTGTGTACCGTTTGGTAATTGCGATGCTCAACGAAACGACTATATTACACAATGATGATTTTGACGACGCTGATGATGAGCGTCGCTCTATAAGACGACGATGTCGATGAGTGATGCCAACAGAAAAAGACAAACTGGCCATGGACGAGATGCTATAGAGAGCGTAATGTAGTAATGACATGAAAGATAATACGTATCTCTCATCACCATCACATCATCATTATCATCAGCACTGCTACCGAGGAGGGTAGTAAAAGTCTAATATGCGTAACATGGGGACTGTGCAGTATTCCTTATTCGTATAACAGATTCTCAACTGCTTCCTTTATTTACACATTTTGTAAAGGAAGCAGCTTGGCTTGTATAATGGTAGCGCTTGTCGGCAGAGCGCTAATAATATGACAGAACAAGGATATAAAAGACTGCGTGAACTCTTCAGGGATCATTTGGCAAATGTAAATTAATTATATCAAGTACTACTTGTGGTATGAATGCGTTCGATGATGGTCTCTCTAGTTTCTACGGTTCACTACACCAATTGTCCTTTTAGTTGAACGAGCAGAGTACTATATCTACTTACTTATTATTCGCTCCCTAGTTTACATAAGAGCATTGGCGATAATTATGCCAACATAATTACAAATTGGATCTTTTCCTTACTTGCTATTTCAGCGGAATGAAATAAAACAAAGCGCACTGGTGTGCAAGCAAGCCCGTATACATGCACTCATTTGCAAGCCTTTATACGTCCCCACATATAAAATCCAGTTCGTGACGACGACCAGTGAGTAAACGGCTAAAGTACTGGAAGCAAAGGAGCGAAAACTACTACTATACGTGTATGTATTGGTTGGTCTCAAAGTCTCAATTGAAAAAATGCCAAAATGAAGATGCTATCTGGTAAACAGGCTGCTAAAGCCTTGCAAAAAGTTTCAAGTCAACAGTTTACATGCAAAACTCAAGATGAATGGATTAATTATAAAGTCGCCCTGGGGTGAAACAAAAGTATCTTTTAATGCCAAGGTATACACTATATTTAAAGACGGGGCAAAGATCTATAATGAAGCAAAGCAAGGTTCTTTGAGAAAACCACTTTCTCAATAAACCAATACGTGGGGACAGATATCAAATGCTTTTTGCGTTCACCGAAATATCCTCGTGTATATGCATCCATTCTTGTTCTCTCAGATGGATTATTGGATTATAGCGTGCAGCTAACTAAGCGTATACACGGACAATCAATGAGACCTGGTTCAACAGCATCCTTCAAAGGTAATCCTGTTGATGATGATTTTGTAACATTGAAACTGGGAACTTTTATTGTATCAAGTAACGAAAGATCATAAATTGAGATTGAATAACGATATCGCATTATAATTCAATACTCACTTTGCAAGCTAATGACACAACTTGCTTGACACAACAAAAACTGAGCATTATTGACGGGCCCTCCTTATTAAAAGATCGAATAATCGGATCCGAACGAATGTCAACTGGTGTACTTCGTACTGTAAGCTTTTGCCATACTGTAAAACGAAATTGTAGTTCATATTATGTTTATTATGATCGATTCATTCACAAGCTAGTGCATTCACTAGTGATGTGCATTCAATACCCACGCAAGCTTGGTATATAGCTGTACACAATTTTAGTGATTATTATTATTATCATTAGGACAACACGCTCACAAAAGTTTACGGCGTATGGTTCGGCTACATTTTGCTCTCGAACAATAACATCATCCATTTTCTGCTTTGGCTGCATTCATCAAAGTGAACGACGACAGTAATAAGGTTTAGAGGACGTTACTTTGCATAAAGTATTGTTCACTTTTATTCACAAAGCAATAATATTCGTTTTGACACGTGTAATAAACAATGTATATGCATAGATTATTTAGTCAACTTTTGTTTTTATGATATATGTTTCAGGTAGTATGAAAAGGAAAATTATTATCTTCCCCAGATTCCATCTTTCTGCATTCTTTTGACAGTTTGGAAGGAGGAAAATATAAAAAAAATATTGTAGCCTTTCCACCCAGCCACACCTAGTCCATTTGACTGGGAGAGATTTAAAGTATTTTATTTCATCCCTGCTTTGACGGCTGTGCCAAAGTCATGTTGTTGTAAAAGCTGACGATGATTCATGCCTTGAGCAACAAAAGCAACTGGCGTTTTTCAATTTGTCTTTTCCTACTTTTTTTTTGAAAACTAATCCTTCCACTTTCGCTTCACTGATTTTTCTCATTAACAGAGTACAAAGTATAAGAGGAGCACGAGGAAGAAACACTCGGATGAAAGGATGTGCGAATTGCGAATTAATGCAAGCTTACATTTCCAGAGTACATCCGCGCAGCAGCTTACCTAAAGCAGCAGAGCTTTTTAAAGTAGTGATGGATTTCACTATGCAGAGAGGCAGTATCACCCGCAAAATTGACAATAGACCATTAAGGACTGAAAAGTAAATGGGTGAGCAGTATGTAGACGTGCGTTACGTTTTAGTTGCTTGTTAGTTGGGTAGACTGACAATGAGACTGACAAATGGTAGTACAAGGGTAGCACCAGCCACACAATGAGTTTAGAATGCAAATGAAGTGAGTGATGTTCTCAAGAGAAACACATTGAATCCTGTTAAGCCATTTGAGATATAGCGAAGTCTCGTGACATTCATTGAATGCCGTGAGTTCTTTGCCACTTAAAGTGGAAATGATAGAACTAACCTATAACCAAAACTGAAAGTTAGAGGAAGGTCCATTCACTGGTGCCAAAGCGAACAATCAATTCATGTAATATATAGGACGGGACAGTAATTTCATTACAATGCAATATGTAAATCGAATCATAAAATTAAATGCATTTCAAACCTTGCAGCCGGTTTGGCTAATTTTTTTTATATTTAAGTGCCTAAAGGGATCAATTTATGTATGCAGGAGCTTGGAGCAGAAGCGCAAGAACTCTTTTTTTATGTTAACAAAGTGGGCTACGCACAATATACGAGTATACCTGACTGAATGGATTTTCCTGGCCGTTTATACCATAGGGAGACGAAACCTCCAAATAGACTTGGTGTGATATGGAGAGTTACAAAACCAAAACACAAGACTTCATTTATTAAAGTTCCAATTAGCCCGGTGTCTTCAGGGCGCATTTGGTCGCTGTCACAGGAAAAATTAAATTGCAATTGGAAACAGTTCCATAATTGAATAAAATCGTTGTTTTTACAAAGGAACTCCTCATATTATGCAACATTACTAAATAATATGACTTGCCGGAACACCAGCAACAACAGCATCCTCCTATTCATCTGATTCGGAATTGAAAGAGGCATAATCGTTTATAAGTTTATAGTGGCCGAGCGAGGCTAAAAGTGGTTCAGGGAGCTTACAACAATTCAATGTTAGGCTTAAAAGATAAGTACATGCCATGCAACTACGAATTTACATAATGCGTATTCATAAGCAAACAGGAACTTCAACTCTACTTCACATTTCTGAACGTAGGCCATGAGAAAAGTTAAAATAAATGTTTTTTCAGGAAATTTGTTCGATCTGCAGAGTCTAGGTTAAACGGTAGGCACGACGGGATACGGATGAAGAATAGAAAGCCGTCGTTTTAGCACGACGAAGCTTCTGTGATATGTGGAGAGATTGGGATGTAAATGATGGAAGAAAAGCGGAAAAGACCTTAATCTGTTATCTTTTTCAGGGGAAAATGTATCACTGCTGCGAGTCTGGTTTCCACAAGCAATTCCCCGAGAAGAGAGCATTTCAGCAGCCAACGCAAACATTGGAACACCAGACATCAGGTCAAAGTCAAAACGTAAGCAAAGCAAACTTTTGCCTGCATGAAAAAAGCAGAGAATTAGGACTCAATGCTTAAGCAATATATATCCACAATCTAAAAGAGATGAAATGGTTCTGATTCTGAGGCAGCAGGCGTTTCAAGAACACGACAAAGCAACGCTTCCATGAACTAGTCGGCAGTCAGGTTGGCTACGTGAACACAAGAATGAAAACGGAAAATGCATAAATGATAAAACGCGATGAGAAAGTAGCTTTCGCAACATCCTCTCACAATGCGATTCATCCGGTAAACAAGGACCAACTAGGTGGTACGCAACGTTCACAGAAAATGTGTATCAGTGACACGAATATATTCACTCTCACTCTCTCATATGGCATACTAGTAATTTTTCGAAAACCCATTTCCAGAAGAGGATTTAAATGCAAATATATCGGAACCCCATTCTCACGATTTCCATTTCATACAATGCTCCGTATCTGTTCAGCTGTTAAATCTCCAAGAATGACTAATTTCCCCAAAAAGTTTAGTGTGTAATAGTGAGTTGGGTGCAGGGCACCCCAACTCTAGCGCATAAGCGGGTATTTATAAGCCTAATTTGCAGAAGTAAAAATATGTGTATGACAGTAGAACTTGTATTTATTCAGAAACGATAAATTCATACATACTCCTTCTACGTAGTCTGAATAGAAATAAAAACTTTCAGTTGAGTAGGTATATTGTCTATTCCTGCAAAAGTTGCGCAAAGTAGAATTATGGATTTCCCTGCATCCATTTAGAACTCGTTCATAATTCCCGTTATGATCTGTTTATCAGCTTGTTCCATTTTTCGGAGAAAGGGAAAGCACAAAAAATTCCGTTATTTCGACTTTCCCAAGTTTATACTTCAAATGAAGCTTGAAAAACTTTCTCTCATGAGTTCTTGTAAAAATTAGTTCATTGTTCCTAGAAGAAAGGAACCCTTCCTCTAAAAAGTTTTTTTTTGGAATGGGGAATTATAGATAAACACCTATATTTTCATGCCTATACGTTTGAAAATAATAATAATAATAAGTATTCCGTTTTGAACTTGTAAAAAATCCAAGTTATAGTCAACACAATCATTATTTGACCGACAGCACTTTTTTGTTTTCTCATGACAGACAGCATCATGATGTTGTCGAGGGGAAGGGGATCCATTGAAGCTCGTTCTTCTCGGTCTGATTCGCATCAGTGAAAGTTTACAATGTGGTAATATGGATGTGCCTATCTATTCCTATATAGCCTTTCATGGGGCACACACTTTGGTGTTCCAATGACTGCCTTGTGGCATATGGTTGGTTGGTTACTATTACTGGAGGTACATGCCACACACGGCTAATGTGAATGTGTAGTGGGATAATTTGAGTCTTTTGGCTGCTTCAACCAAGTTTTCCCCACAAAGTAACTTCCTGCTTTTGTTTCGCTTCGAATAAAGCCTGGAGAATGTGTACGGTTGTGGGACATGGAATTATTTTATTTTAGTATCCCTTGATTTATTTTGTCCTAAAAGACAGTCAACGAAAGAGTTTACTATGCATTTACAATAAAATCATAATTTTCCGGGGGTAAACTGCATTTACATGATTTCATTCACTCTCTCTTTCGCCTCAACGCAGATTTAACTACGGATACCCTCTCCAGTCAATTGCAAATGAGTTTCGCTTCGGAAACAGAGCATTTAAATATTATTTCAACTCAGTGCCTTATACCAAAAATTCGGAATACAAACAAATGGACAAATAATGGAATTGTTGTACGCTTGAAGATAAAGGTACACAGAATTTCCGTCGTCAATGGACAATCAGTAGAGTAGTTCAAAATCGACTATAGAATATTGTTGTGGTACGTTCATATGCAAATATTCAAATTGAATTAATAGCAGGAAGTTTCACTCAAGATAACATGTCCGCTATAATATTCTATAGTATTTCGGTAAGTTATACGTTTTCTTAATTTGCATAATCCTTTTCCACGAATGGTTAGAAATATGCTCATATGCCTTTGAGAATTTCTTCCAACATT
>JAANSN010002907.1:0-21220 GCA_036850665.1 Dicranocentrus wangi
TGTTCTTCTGGAGTTTCTGGAGCTGGTTCTGGGGCTGGCTCTGGGGCTGATCCTCCGCTAGTTGGTGGTGGTAGTGGTGGCCGTTGTGGAAAAACTATATTTCATAGAATGTGTTGATTGGAATGAATTCCAGAAGTTACTTTATGCATCATATTATACTCCATATAAACTACATTTACCGAAAGGTGGTCGAAACGGTCCAAATGGCAATGGCCCTGTTGGTCCAGGGAGTGGATATGGTCCAGGAAGTGGGAATGGTCCTGTAGGCAAGAATGGCGGTCTAAATCCACCATTACCACCGGGTCTGAATAATCCAAGTCCTGGAAAGCCAAACTGTCTTGTCTCCTGCCCATTCATGCCTTCTTGGGGTGGTGGTGGGGGTCCTGGGGGATTTTGTCCATTTGGTGGTGGTGGTCCCGGAGGATTTTGTCCATTTGGTGGTGGTGGTCCCGGGGGATTTTGTCCATTTGGTGGTGGTGGTCCCTGGGGATTTTGTCCATTTGGTGGTGGGGGTCCCTGAGGCTTTTGACCGTTTGGTGCTGGAGGGGGAGGTCTTTGCCCATTTGGTGGTGGGGGTCCCTGAGGGCTTTGACCGTTGGGTGGTGGAGGAGGTGCTTGAGGTCTTTGGCCATTTGGTGGTGGAGGGGGTGCTTGAGGTCTTGGGCCATTTGGTGGTGGTGGTGGTGCCCGACCGGGTGGTCCTTGGGCACTCACCACAGCGGCAACAAGAACTAAGGCGACGAAAAACTTCATTTCTTTACTACTTCAAAATCGATACGACTCTGAGTGCCAATTAATAATTTTTGTTTGTATTTATACCATTCCTAATATGGTCCAGCCTAAGCAAGAATGGTGTATTAATTTGCTCGGATATTATTTTCTTTACGTAAAATATTAAGTTTTCTTTCATGATTAGGATGGCAGAATGTGTTTGGAATTGAATTAGCGGGGCGGGATTAGCTGTCTCGTATTACTTGTTGTAACCAAATTCAAGCAACAAAGCATATTATGGTTTGGTTTTATCCAGCATTAAATAATTGTAAGTTGTATAGACTTTTGTAAATATGACAATCAGTTATGCAAATTCTGTTGGATGCTGGAATTTTTATGTAAATTAAGACTCAGCTTTCGTTGTCGTTTGGGCCGTCTGCGTCTGTTAGAACAGGTGTATGAGACAATCAGTATTGTCATTACTGTTTCCAAGTTGGTCGACCCTTGAATGTCATGCTAGACTGGAAATACGTACCAATGCTACTTTCATCAGATCAATATATAATGAAAGCCAAAACAGAAAGTTTCTTTACAATCAAAATGACGTTAAACAGCTAAATAATTAGATACTAGAAGCTACCAGTATTGCAACTCTACATAAAAATTGAGCATGTGCGTGATTACGGGCTTTTTAATATAAAATAATTTGAATTTTGCTCTTTAAATTGAAACTTACGAAACTATCATTATCACCATTACAATCCGGCTCAAAATGACTAATATGATCGAATATAGTCACATCGAACTCGCAAATACTTAGAATCCTTCTTGTCTCTTTATTAAGACGAACAAAGCAGATTATAGGCGTTTACAAACAGCGGTGGGGTACTCAGCTTAAATGTACCCCATTCTAACTATACACTAACTATAAAGTATTAACCAGAAGCAGCTTAACATGAATTATTGATAACGAAGGTTGACAATTTATTAAATTTTTTAATATTAACTGGCAACTAAACAGACAGTTATCTTTCTCCGATATATCTTAAATCTATCATTCATAACTTTTTGATTTTTTAATGCGTAATAAAACTTTTCTGTTTTTAGGAAAGTGTTGGGGGTAAATTTCCATTCCCAAAGTTGAAGGAGGTTGGCACGTCTTGCTGACGAAATTCATATCCTAGTTAAGCAACCCATAATGATATTCGGTATTAATTTGTTGTTGCAATATTTGCCAATGAGTTCAAACTTTAAGTAAGATAACAAACAGCTTACCACCGCGCTTAAGAATCTCTTTACTTTCAGCTGCAGCCTTTCTTTGATCAGCAAGGGTAAAAATTTCTTGAACGGACTTGCGCTGCTCTTCATTCAAACTGTTTGTTAAAGCAGTGTACCACATAGGGTCACTTCTCTCCAGATCTGTAGAAATAGTAAAATACAATGTTACTTTTAGTCAACCAAGTATGTATATTATAATGCATTACTTAAAACATTCTACATTTACACTCACTTAACAACACCTCCTTAAAAATAATATATTCATCGACTGGACATTCATCGTCATCCAGCGGTGTCGCGTAACACTCCAAGGCAGTCTCTTCGCCTGCAGAATAGTCATCATCATCGTCGTCATCCTCATCCTCGTCCTAACATAGATAAAAAAGGTTACAATTACACAATAAATAACATGACACCATTACACAAAAATCGCATTTTTAACCATACCTCAAGAATTTGTGCCGACATGGGGAAGGGGGCTTGATTTTGGGACACTTTAACTTTGCGTTCTAAAGTTTCCAAGTACTCTGCTCCTTCCTCGTCGATTTCATCTTCGTCAGTGCTAAGGACTTCTACAAAGCCAATTAATCATCAAGATTAAAGTAGCTCGCGATAAATTGCACGTAAATACTTCTCCACTCATATCATACTCCTATACTCGTACCTTCTACGTCACAATATTCATCATCTTCCTCCTCTTCCTCAGAGTCAGTTTCTGCGTTTTCTAGTGCTTTAGCTATAATTTGTATGTAAGATTTCCACATTAAAGTTAGAAACATTTTCGCAACAGTAGACAATCACCCTTTAATTCTTGATTTACCTGCATACGCTCTTTTTAGCCCATCAAATAATAAGATGAGGGAAGGTAGAATTTCCTTGGAGCATTCTTGAAGTGCGGATGGCCTATTTTGGGCCTAATTACAAAGCAATATCGAAGTTATAGAATGATTTACATTCATCGTCTTGTGAAAGAATGAAATTATAATTATGATACTTCACCTTTCCTACCTGTAACAAGGAGCAAAGTCCTAAAACACAAATTTTTCTATCATGTAATCCAAGAAAGCAGTCAGTGTCGGCAATCCATTGTTTGACGAAAGCATCCATGCTGGACACCACGGATAATGTCAAGTTTATATCATGATAAAGGGATGCTACCACAACCTGAGAAACGACACGCATTAGAATATTCATATTATTCATTCTGTTTGAGGTTCGACAATCTAAGATTATGTAATTAAGTAGGCTAACCTGAAGACACATCGTTCTTAATTCAGATGTCTTAATTGATTTGGAGAGACGTTCAAGCGCAAGTTGTAGCAAACTAGGAATAACATTTTGAATGCGGTGACGGCATTGCAATATTAAAACTTCAATTAATTTAGCTGCATGGCATTCCGCATCCTCTCCAACTTCGGCCGAGTCATCTAGCAAAACTTTCTTAATTACGGTGCAAATCGCAAGCAGTCTGTTAGGATCCGAAAGGAAAGCTTCCGTGTCTACTGTAATATAATTGTGTAGAGCAGGCATCAACTCGACAAAATGTTCAGTCCCATCCCTTTCTACAACTCTGCAAAGTTCAAAATCCAATGAATGCCATTATTATTTTCGTATTATGAATTTATATAAGAACCCTAATCCTCGGAATTTATACTATATTTAATTTTTATTAATAATTAAAATGTATACCTATAAAGGCCTTCAAACACCTGCCACATAGCAGGGGTAATATGCTTTTCAGTCAACGACGCTATCAGTGAAAAGGCTTCCTCGTAAAACTCCATGATGGATTTATCTAAAATACAGGTCACAACCTGGAGGAGGATTGGTTCTAACTGCAAGCAAATTTCGGGCTGTTCTTCCATTACAACTAAAATCGTCTCCATTGTATTAAGTAGGCCCATTGCAACAATAGTTTTTTCGCCTAGTAATGAATCGATTCAATCAATATACTTTTATAATCGCTAATAATTCTCGTTATTTGGTAATAATCATACTTCAAAGGTAATTCGACAATACTCACCGTCAGCGTCCCCTACACCGTCCATGATTTGCGAAAATGTCTGAGCAAGGTGTACGCAAATATCATTGGCAAGTGGTGCAACTTCATTAACAAAGGCGCAAACTATTTTCTGAAGTACATTGGTCAAATCATCATTTTCAGTAGATCGAAGAATTTGCAGAAGCTCCAAGCACAATGGTCCAACATGTTGCTGCAAATACTGATGCGTCCGATGTTGCTCAGATATAAAGGCCTCTATGGCAAAAGCAGCTTCAACTTTTACTGGCAGCTCTTCGTCTTTATTCAGTATGGCAGCAATCAATACTCCGATAACCTGAGTGAGAATTTCCTCCCGACTAAATTTCAGATTAGCAAGTTTCGACAATAGCCATGCAGCACGAGCTCTTAAGAAGGGATATGGTGCAGTCATAGAGGGGAATATGTAACGAATCAAAACATCGTCAAATTGTTCTTTATACTGGTCTTTCTTAAGGAGAATATCCGCAATGGCTCCTACTATATGAAGTGCTCCGTCTTTGCGCTGTGGAGGCGTGTCTGGATGATTCAAAAGTTGGGTCACAAGTTGAATACAATTTGGAAGTACACCTTTACGCTTTTTACACATCGCATTCAACAACTGTTCACCACAAGTAACAGCTGTGTCCGCGTCGATGGCGTCTAAAATTTAAGAGGACGAATTTATAATTTACTCTTTTAGTTACATGAAATGAATGATGAATAATACCGCAATGTTTTACGTACCATATTTTGAACGTATATATTCAACTGGATCATCCTTCCATAGTCGCTCATCGTCTTCAGAATGACACATCAATGGGAATATCACATCAGTAAGCATAGCGTTTGCATGTGGTTTCATAAATTTCCATGAATGAGCATGGCTAACAGCATTCTAATAAAAAAAACACAAAATATGCAACATGACGTAGCTGCAAGTAACAACTCTCGAACGTAAATCTCCGTAAATCAAATCAGGCTTACTCTCAGGTACAGGATTGCATCTCGTAAAACTTTTTCCGCAACAAAATTTCCATTACGGTAAGCATCCATGATTTTGAAAACAACTTCGAGTGCACCCTGTGAATACGTATTCAGGTAGTACTGAGCAAAGTCCTTATAATCTTTGGTAACTCCTCCGGGGCTTCCATATCTTTCAAACATTCTGTACAATATCCGCATAGACCATTTTTTCGTTTTCCACCATTCATTCTTCTCAAGCTCGTCTTTCTCATCTTCATCTTCAGGTTTCTTTTCAAGTTCTGGGTTACTTCTGTCAAGGACTTGTCGCACAACCTCCATCCAACCCCGGAATCTCTCCCATTGGCCCTTGTTTCCCAGAAGGGGAAGAGGAAGATAGTGTTGTGTTAGAGCAAAAAACATTTTCAAAACCAATCGTTGCATCATCAATCCTGGTTGAGATAGATCAGGCATTAGTCTCTCCATAATTTGTTGTACAAGTGGTAACAAGAGATTCATCGCTTCATCCAATGGAGCTCTCTCAGTCCCTTTGCGATATTCAAAGACTTTGACTAAAGCCAACAGTGCAGAGATTGCTCCGGGCCAACCACCAGCATCCGGAGATTGAAGGTAAACGACAATTTTGTCAACAAGTGATGGCCATCGTCCTGGAAAATCATGCTTGCATATGACGCCAATGCACACGCACAGCTGCGACCGTATGAGCGGTGGTGCATGAACCACCGCGTCAACTAAAGCATCCCGAATCAATGCACGGTCTTGTTCATGAATATGAAATCGCGGTAGTTCATCTTCATCCGGTTCTGCCCACGATGTCTGAATAAGATTTTTCAAATAAATAGCCCCAGCTTGACGAACAGGCATTTCAATATCTTGACCCATAACAATTTGCAAAAGTGCTGGCGTTACTCCTATGATTTTCTCAATCTAGAAAAAAACAAAATTGCGCATGTTCAATCGATCCAGTAACAATTTATTCCTTTCCATGTTTCCAACCACTTCAGTAAAGCAGGAGGACTCACCTGTTTTAACTGTTCTTCCGCCATTTGCCTTTGATTCGGGTCAATCGTAGCCCGAAGCAAGTCCACAATTTTTTTATTATCCATTTTAATTATCGATCAGCGACTTTGGTTGAAAATTAAATAAAAAAATAAAAAAAAGTATTTAAAATGATAAAACGAGGAATTTGCTGCTGACGACGCTGATTCCACAACGCTCTCCCTGCTTAAGGTAGAGATATTACTGCGATGTCACTACCGATGAGGTCGTGCGGTTTTGTACACCGCTACTGAAGAGCTGAATTCTGGAATTACAAATTAAATAGCTTATTATTAATAGTTATTATTGGAGTTATTATACGTGTATTACATCATCCATTCATTCAACACCATAAAGTATCATGAAATATGTGTCACGTCACGAGATAGCCTAACTCAAAACTAAATATTGTCCAGTGTGTCCCTAACTCCCCAACCATGACCATAACTTTTCAATGTCGCTTCAGAGAGTTCAAACACACTAAAAATGCGTCGTTTCCTCCTGCCGATCATTGTCATCAAGGGTCATGTCATACCTGGTGGGTGCCTACGACTTTTTACTAACGGGTGAAGTTCCTGTCAATTTGTCAGTTTCACACATCAATATGTACTACTAACTAATCCACCATATACACAAATTTGATACTTAAAAAATCCGACATCCCTAAAACATTCTTCCGGTCAAATGGCTAAAAAAGGTATCTTCTAAAAATAGGTACATAAATTCATGCCAGCACTCAATAAAATTTACTCACCTCACCTGATTATAAATGGTGGCGACTTACTGGCGGGGAACCGTTAAATGGATTTTTCTTCCACAAGCTTTAAATTATATTCCCTCTGCAGTCCCAATCCGGAAACTTTTTTAAGGACCTTCTTCGTCCTACCAAAAAAAATAATACAAACCAGTGCAGTGCGTGAAGATGATGATTCTCTTCTCTCTCTGATATGATATTATGATGACTAACAAAAGGAAAAAGTAGTAAGTAAGTACATATGACAAAATCACGTCTTTTTTTTACACACTTTTTCGTAAGTTGACTGTGCCACCCAGAGCTCGGCTCCTTTCGGTCTTTAATGCAACATCACAAAACTATACATAAAATTTCTAAAGGCATGTAATACTACAGAGCATGGACTGGATATATAGAATGTATCAAGGAAACTTCAAGAAATAAAGATGAGGCTCAATTCACTCGGCCATCCACACACTATTCCACGGACTTTCTTGAGAAAGGAAGAAAAAGCATGGAACAAAAAAAATGTGGGATTTAGGTAATTGTGTGTGCCTTTGGGGGGTATGAGTAGACTAAATCAACCAGTACATTTTAGTAGTATATGAGGAAAAGACAATACACACACGACGATGCATGCGATGATATAAATTACGTATACGATACAGTAGAAAAAGAAAGAAAAGTATTATTATGGAACGGGAAACGGACGGAACAAATGTGTGTGGAGAGAAGAAAAAAAGGTGTATGATATGATAATACAAAAATGTTATATGAGATGAGTATATGAGAAAAATGAGAAGTAGAATTTATGTACATAAAGAGAGACATCCATATACTCCATAAAATCCATATATTTTGTTGTTATAAGAAGTAGAGTGTGCTGTGGTGGGTGATCTGTGTGATAGTAATGTGGTGATATGATGGTGAGTGTGCAAATGTGCAAGTCCGCTTATACTTTTGGTGTAGTTTGTATAGGCATTTTTTATCCTTGCTCACAATACTCACAAAAGCCATACCTCAGCAGCAGCACAGCACAGCCACACAGCCATGCTCTCATTACAATAATGCCGCGCCGGAAAATTATCGTGTGCTGGAGGGGAAGGGCTATTCAATAAAAATTTGACACTTTTTAAATGTTAAATCTTAAATTAAATGGGCTTTGGGGTTTTTTAAATAGGAGAGAATATGGGAGGTGGGGGATGATTTGGGAATGTGGTCGATTGACGATCTTTGTAAAGTAAGTAAAGTGTAGCGATGAGTTTCTCATTGTTCAGTATGCACGCGGAAGACGCGGAGGAGATCAGATCAAAACGAGAGAGCGCCAGTGACACCACCTTCACATATTCTGTGTGGGTGCGTGACGGATGATGCCTGGCATATAAAAAAAAGCTGGCTGGTAGATGATGATGGGGATTTTATAAGGATTCTGGATGGAGGAGTGTGAATTATCATAGCATGCATGGTACACAATATAGTCTTTTGTTTTGCCATATTGTGCAATTTTACATTCCACTTTATTGCACACATTAAAGCGCTGATAAACCGAGGAGTTGTATGATACAATTTGTATCATCATAATATTCATAATGCAACTTGCATGCAATTCATGATTCATTCGTCTTACAAAGCAAAGATGATTTTTGGAACTGAGGC
Source organism: Dicranocentrus wangi (assembly GCA_036850665.1). Lineage (NCBI taxonomy): Eukaryota > Metazoa > Arthropoda > Collembola > Entomobryomorpha > Entomobryidae > Dicranocentrus > Dicranocentrus wangi. Next base: position 8,418 of record JAANSN010002907.1, read on the forward strand.
AATGTGTAGCCAAATTGAAACAAAGTCAGCTCCTGCAATTTTTGCGTTTATTTGCTAGGCATTAAATATACTGCATACTGCATATAACATGCAAAAAGAGCATGTGGTCAAGATTTCAAGACCAAAAACGATAGCAAGTTTTTTCATATTGAACCTTTGGGTGATGCTGATGCTAGTGCTCTTTGTAAATTGCCAATTGTCAAGCATGTCACATTGTCGCATATAATCAACTAAAATATGGCAAACTTGTCGAAAATTGCAACTTCTTCTGCAAATATTATTTGACTTTAAAGCAACTATATAGCCGCTTCCATTATATAAAAATGTCAATTGCCAATATTTCACTAGAGTTGCCAAAAATGTCTTAATAGGTATTTGATGTACGGCTCATTCAATCAAGTTCTTTATGTGGAGAAACCAAAATATTTATTATTCCTTCTTTTATATATTAGAATAATATACGGCACAATTTGGCAATTTTAGACCTTTTAGCAAAGTATAGTGGTTCTACAACTTTTCACGCTGATTTGACCATTTTTTATCAAACCCACGTTTCCGATGTACTGACGATGAGTACTGACCGCTCCTTCTATTAATTCCGTCGTCTGTGTGTATTTCTCTAATCTCTAATCAACCATTTCAAGTTTTATTGAAAGAGGAATACAAACTAGTATTCGATTTTATATTATATGTTATTATACCTGCAGCATCCAATATTTATATGTTTGCACAAAATAATATGCTTATAACCATAAGTGTAGCAAGTGATTAATTCTTTAACTGACAATGACTACTGACAAGGCGCCGTTTTCATCTATTCATCACCTATATGCATCATGACATGTCCATATATCCACTCTTCAAAGTCTTCAACTTATTTCTCTAATATATGACAAAATAGTCTAACGAGCAATTGCAAACATCAAACACAGACGCACAACCGTGATTACATTGATACTGATGGATAATAATAGTGCTAAGCTTTCTAGATTTGCCAAGGTGGAAAAGGTATATAGGGTTAACTTAATGTACTTCCTTCACCTTTCCTGTTCATTGCATGAAAGGTCAAAAAAGCGCACCTATAATATAATATTTGCCGTTACTTACTATAATGCATAGCATCAACTATTACATATTTTCAAATTTTTCATAGATTACATTATTGAATGCCACGATGTTGTTTATATATTTTTCTTTCATAGTTGTAAAATTGTGTCTTCGTTGCTCACACTTGAAAGTCAAGCCAGAAAGTCAAATCCATTTTCAAATTCCTCGTCACTGTCACGATCATGATCAGTTGACAAATCGTTCCTGCCTTGTATGGTGCTGGTTTGTTAAATAATAGCTAGGTGAGGAGTGATGAGTACCGTCATCTTCAATCTTCGCTGAGACAAAAAAAAATATATTTCATTTACAATTTACACGAGACAGTAGACTTTTCGGAAAACATTTACAAATTTTACAAGCGCTTACCCAATTCCATGCAATGGAGCCCTTACACCCACCAAAAGTCGTGTTTCTAGTCATCCTGTCGTTGGCCAGTTTGACAGTTCTCTGCTCTGCTGGAATCAATTTTAAGATCCCGTTGCCATCATTCAGTTTCGCAAACCACCTTCTGAGACAACCACCTCCTGCAGCTCCGCGTCCACATAATAAGCATCCTCCTATTCCTCCTCATCCTCACCACGTGAATCCCCACCATCGACCCCACCCTCCTCCCCTGGTGGAACTGGAACACACTCCGGAAGAGGCTACCGCCGTGGACACAACCGGGGCATTTTACCTCCACGACCCAGGCTCAGTGGTCAACTTTTACTTCAAGGAGAATCATTTCGGTAATCAACCTAATTATTGCAAAGTACATACGTACATAGATTTGGAGGAAGTTTGATTTTTCCTAATGAACCCGCACACCCTTTTAACATTCCTGTTTAACAGGTCCTTCCAAGCGCATCAACATTCACCACGATGGCTGCCGGGATGTGCCAGTAGACTATTGGCATCAGAAGCCAAAGTCACTCTGGGCCAAGCACTGCGTAACCCTCTACCAAAACGCATACTGTCACGGAGAAGGAACTCAGGTGGCTGGAATGGTCCACGAGCTTCGGTCTGCAGGAATGCACGCTGGAATTGCCTCCTTCAGACCGTGCGACAAAAACATTCGAATCAAGTTCCTTCCTCCAGCAAACCACCATCAAGCTAAACATCATCACAGTCATCCACCCGCCGCCACCCCACATCATCATCATCATCATCACTAAATACATTTACGAGGAAAACTAATAAAAAACAACAACAACAATTTACACTTTTAATAATTTACACAAAAATAGTAATAATTTTATAGTCATTTTGCAATGTTTTGTTGTACAAGTTGTTCCCAGTAAAAATATATTACATAATTACGCCAGTTAGTTGAAGTTGCATATAATTATGTCTAAACGTGCATTAAATTGCTTTAATTTTATGTACAACAAATGTCGTGTGGGGCCGAGCGTGTCTCAAATTGTCTTTCGAAATGATTCCCGTCAGAGACGAGGAGAATGAATGCTGGCGTCGTATGGCATGGTGGTCGTCGAATCGAAATGCGTTGTTGTTGTGCTGATTTTTCAGTGATCAAAGCGCAACGAAACGATGCCACCGCCGCGCCGCCGGTTTGTAACTTGTAGCGCGCGAAAAGAAAAATCAAAAATGCACTTTTCAATTTTTGGTTCGAGAGAAGGAATAGAAAGCCACTATTTTGACGATTTTATTCATATTCGCAGGAGGAGGGTTCATTTTCATTCGGAAAAAGCTTTTAAAAAAAACACGAGTTTAACCAGAGTTTTATTGCAAGTAGTGCTCTTAAGTATTTTACTTTTTCCAAACTCTGACCTCGATCGATCGAACTAGTGGCACAACTTCCAGACTTCCATATATCCAGCAGACGACATGAGGCGCATCATGCTGGGTGACAAACGTGAGTCAGACTCAATCCCGGAAAATAATAATAATAATCCTCCAGCCAAGAAGGTAAAAGGAGGCGACGGCGACTCCGGTGCATCAAGGGCTAATCACCATCATCACTCCGGTAGGCCAAATGCGTCATCATGGGACCATCACCGGTCGGCACGTTACCATAATACCTGGTACTCTTCCACTCCATCCCCGGGCTCATCCCCATCCCTGCTAGAAGACTCATCCTCGCAACAGTCGCAACTATATTCGTCCTCGTCGTTCCCGGTGAAAACGCAGCAGAGACCATTACGAGATGAGCGAAAAAGAGTTGTCGGGCTTGCAGAAGCCCACCAGGTGTTGTTAACAAAGTATTGCGAGGCTAAACGGGCCATGAAGTTTTATTCGAGTAAGTTTGCACACGAGCAGAGGCGAGATGCACATCGACAGTATGCCAAGAACACGGCGGCTTTATTTGCTGGAAACCTGAGCGAAGATTCGGACCGTAAATCTACTGGACTGGAACTGGACAGCAATAACCCGTCGTCGCCCCAGATGGTAAGAGATGAAATCGTCAAGGCCGTGGCTGGCGTCGTTACTGCCGAGGCGTTGAGACCTGTAATTTTTCAAGTGTCAACGGATAGCCCACCAGACAAAATGACTACTATCATTCAACATCTCGCAAGATCCGGAGCTCGATGTGAGTCGTGTGGGAAGAAGCTCGACAAGAAGAAGTAGAGTTACATGCTTCATCTGCTGGATGGGTTCGGGAGTGAAAGTACTTAAAAAATTAGTGTAAAACTAGCCTAAACTAAATGCTCAGATGCTACTCCTGTGCCAAGAGCTATGGACATTTTAATTTATAATAATGGTTTTTTGGTGAATCGAATTATAGCTACCGATCAGCTTTGTATTTGTATTAATTCTTAAATTCCTCCTTAATATTTCGTTTAAATATTAATTCTAATGGACTAATGATCCGTGTTAATATATTTAGTTCAGCTGTAATCAATAATACGTCATTGCAGCATTCTGTTTACAAAAGTGTTGTTTACTTCGATAAAATATTTGTAAGCTTATGGAATTTTTGTTTAATTGTTCAAATAAATATAACTTTAAATCACTTAAACATTTTACAGCAACGCAACGTATTTCAAAATTAATTTTCAAATTGAAGGTATCTAGTAGTACAAATCCTTTTGGAGCTATATTTAGCAACATATTTACTTACTATATACTTTGAGTTTTCAATGCAAATTATGAACTGATGTATATTATCATATATGAAAATGAAGTCATCATTAGTGTAAGCAAAGCAAAAGCACAAGGAAATCATTTTGTATATTTTTATCATCATATTAATAGTAAATAGGATTGTGTTAGTTTTTCATCGTAGTGCAACTCATCCAAGATAATATACCCACTACGTGAAAAGATTGGTACCTATTTTGATGTAATGTCTGTCATGATTTTGTAGATTTTTTGAACCTCTCTATAGTTAAGCAAACCCAACCATACACGAACCCACGTCGATCTTGTTGACAAATACAAATCTCTGACCTGCAGCCACTTTCATATCCTTTTTATTCGTGTTCATAACTTGTAATCAGCTAAGAGCGTTAGCGTTACAGGGTGTATATGTATCATGTCACGATACGCGATGGTCTGTGTGATGTAGTCAAATTGAATTTTAATATTGAAAAATGGTCAGTGATGATCATCATAGTTAGTCAATAACCAACAATGTTTGCATATATGTGTGCTTACGGCAAGCACCTCAGACGCCTTTGTGCAGATGAAGTCATTCATTATTTTGAGCACTGCATTGTAAATTGTAAAATGAGGTCATGATGTGTACGACTACTGCGCTTTTCTTAGTTTGCAGATCAATTGATCAAAGGGTAGAAATATGACGGAAAGGAAATCAAATTTTGACACTTGAATAACAATCAGCAGTAGTAGTTCCTTTCTACCAGCGCTAAACCTTTCAAATTGCATGCAGAATTGAATTACGGTGATATGTGATTTACAATACAAATTCATTAAAGATGTACACACGTATATAGTGTACAATGGCATGAAAATTGTAAATTGCAGATGATGAAAATTGAGGAAGGAAGGATGCAAAAAAGGCGAAATAATAAATGCAAAAGCAGAATCTGTAAGCCGACACGAAGCAGCACTAGCAGCAGCGCGTTGTTATTATTATGATTATTTAAAGTTTCAGGAAAAACGAGTAAATCACACGAATTCCTTATATATATATATTTCTAATACTGTAAAAACAACACCGCATGAAACTAACACAATTGCCTCAAAACGTCAATTGCAAACTTTTCACATGCATTTCAATTTCGTCTACACAACACCTCCCCACATGCACAATATGGGTTAGTTAAGAAGAGAAAAAAAAGGAGAGATAAGGATAATATTATTAAATGACTACACAGCGCTCTATACTGCTGATAACTGAATTGTCGTGTCATTATGATTTGACCACTTGACCTATTTTTTGCGACGCTTCTAATAGTTGATGATGATGCTGTTGTCGCTGATTGTTATTCCCAGTTTGCATCCGCCCTATAAGAAACCTGTGATAATCATACAGGTAAAATAGAAAACAACGCGACGTAGCCCACTTTTTAATGCATAATTTCTTACATCATCATACTACATAATGTAGTATCTTTTGCCATCCTCAATAAAACACCTTTTTCCTTTTATATATAATACCTGGCATACCTGCCTCATGCAGCAGCACATTAGGTTAACCATAAATTACCTTTTAGAGGTTTTGCCAGTGTCCAAAATGCATTTCATTTTGGTTTTTGGTATTTAGGAAGCTAGTTGACTCAGAGCGGAGCTACGGCCAAGTTGCAGATGTTAATTTTTTTAAATTATGAATAAAAAGGACGAGTGAAATCGAAATTTTGTTTCAGTTTTTCTCTCTTTCTTGGAGCAATAAGGGAACTTTGAGAATATACTATCAAAAGTGACGACGACGACACACAGAACAAACATGGAATTTACACTGAGAAATAGCCTTTGCCTGCTTGCTTGTCTAGTAGTGGTGTTCCAGTTGGCCGCATCACGAAGTTCTCAACCTCGATATTACCGAAGTACAAGTGAGGATGGGGTGGAAAGAATTGTGGAAATTGTTCCAAGTTCAGTCACAGTGAGACCCAGACCAAGACAAAGGATTAGCTCCGAGTTTGCCAAACAGTATTGGATCTCTGGGAATTTCTTCAATCGGGAAAACTTCAAAGGTATTTTTAGAGCACTACTACTATATACAATGCATCTACAAAATTTGTTGTGAAAGATTTCTTGAATGAATCGGAAATTAAAATATTTCATTCTCACAACAGCCATTCCAACACTCAGTGAAGCAAACGAGAGCAAATCAGCGTCTGCGGTTCTTCCACGAACGCTGATATTCAAAACAAATGCACTGCCGGTGATTGAGACATTTCAAGAATTGTAGTGAACCGGTAGTATGTTATATTATAAATATAAGAATTTGAGAATGACATAAAATGACAAATAGCTTCCGAGCTTCCGTTTCTGTTCAAATTATTGATTGAGATAGATGGAGATAATATGGTTGGTTAAAATAATGCATGTGGGATACGTACGCGCGTTTGTGCGATGGAGTACGTACGAACATGTCTTCTTGTTTATATTCTAATTATGTTATATTTTAGCCGGTTGACAGTACAAGAGAATTTTGTACATATACTTTGTGTATATTTAAATTTAGAATGTTGTTATTTTGCAGTATATTAACAGGTTGCATAAAGTTCTAAATCTCAATTTAGTAATGATGAAGAAGAAATACTTTTTTTTCAATTATTTTTTATGTAGCATGCACACGCTGCTGATCTATATTAATCAGCTATTTGACTTGATGTATTGGTCATGGAAAGGAAGACAAATGAGTAAATAATTTATGCAATTGAAATTATTGCACTGCGATAAACACAGGAAATGTTACAAACCGTAAGGATTTTTTGACTCTCTGGCTGATCTTTTCAATTTGTTGCGTACATGAAATTGTGTGACTAAGTATAGGAAGACATCAAAAATCAAAAACTTGCATGAGGAAATGTTGAGGTTGTGTACTGTGGCCAACGCACTTTTAGGAAGGAATTTTAGGAACGCATGTTCATCATCACTAATCAAAATCGTACGTATATACTGTGGATTTGTGGGGATAATGTGTAGGAAGTGAGACGTTAGGGTCGATATAGAAGCTGTCATTCCACTTTTACTTTCAATTGAACCAAACTTCTCTATAGCGCAGCGTACTATATATCATATCCACAAGGCTCTCGTCGTTTCCTCTGCCCCATTACGACTTTCAGTTAGCATACGACGAGTGTGCAGCAGTTGCTCATTATATCTTGCCACTGTAATCTAATGATTTTATAAGTCTTTCAAATAATAATTACTACATTAAAAAGTCGCACTTCACGACACACGCGTAAAGCTCAAAAAGTATTTTATTTACACCAAACACTATATAGCGCTAGCGATATTTCAACACTTTCGTACCACACAAACTTTCACATTATGATATCTAACTAAATAGAAGATTTCATACTCTACAGAAATGTTAATACTATCGTAATTTAGCGGTAGTGTTGGACGAAGAATTAACTACACTATTATAGATAGAAACGCTACTATCGATTCCTTTGATGTACCTATAAATTCAATAATGATCATTAAATCAACAAATCCCATTCACACATACTTGGGTATCGGAGTTCCGTTAACTAATTTTCCGAAATCATATTTAATGCTTGCATATGTACAACAATTGCGGTGGTACGGTGGCGATGAAGCATAATATGTCACTTATCACGACTGTTAGTTTAACAATCTTTCAGGATGTCATAACACATGAGTTTCATAATTGCGGTAGGTATAAGCATCTTATCGATTACTTTTTATTGATTGTAAATGGAGACATCATGAACCTGTTATTCACTGACTCATCACAAATTATATCACAGCCGAATCGTGAAGATGTGTCACCTGGAAGTGGACTAAATTGTTGCAACTTTCCATTAATGTAAACGTAATATTTATGCAAACGACACGAAATGCCGATGATTGTAAATGTAAACTTTTTTTTTAAAAAAAGACCTATCAGTACAACTTCCTACTATTCTACAAAGCTGTAAAATGTCAATCTAATTCGGCACACGCTTGATCATTTCCTTTTTGATTACGAATTTTGATGGTTATTACTGTAAAATGGGCGTGTCGAAATCTGCAAACTTAAAACAAAGCAGACGTTCTATTTTCTTCTCAATGCATAGTTTATTATATAACTGTCAATCGCTGTTTCCTCCATTATTAATGCAATTACGTCGAATATTCAGAGTATTTAAATGAGCAGCAGCTCATCGCAATTTGTAGGGAAGCAATAAAAAGGATTCTCTGCAGTCGCAGTTTAGCAGGCTTACAGGATAATCTTGTTTTTTGCGTAACCGTCCAAAGTTCAGTTTTTTTTGCTCTGGTGAAGATGGGAACCTGCAATTTTCTACGGGGCCTGATCCTTCTTACTTCGCTTCTGATCTTGAATTCCGTTTACGACACAAGCGCAGCGAAACTGGAGCTTGTAAATCATCGAAGCAGAAGAGCAAGTAACCTGTACGTTTCTTTGTACGAACACGAAAACTACCGAGGTACATATTTAAAAATTATTCTGTCCTAATTCTACTTTTCAGCATTATGTTCTTTAAAAAAACTCGCTCTTTTTAAATATCCAGGACAAGTATACAAACAGCCTATTGCAAAAGAGTGCAGTAATCTCCCAAAAGAATATGACGATTGGGCTTCATCCGTTATTTTGCATGATCGGTGTGTGACGCTATGCGAACATCCAAACTGTGAAGGAAAGTGCACAGAAATATTTCCAAACGAGAAGGGAAAGAACAGACTACGCGATTTGGGCCTTAATGACCAAGTGTCGTCAGTGAAGTACTGCTACCGATTTCCAGTTTCTAAATTTTAGCGAAAGTTTTCAATGAAATATTATTTCTCATTAATAATCCTAGTCACTTTTCATTTTATGAAACACTTGTTCTGTTTGTTGTACGGTACGTGTATGTGGAAAATATCATAATAATAAAATAATGCATAATAAATCTGTTACAGTGTACATGTATACTGTTACAAATTCCGTTGATCTGTTATTGTTATCATTCAGTGTGCGGTACAGAGTTATTGCCTATTATCACCAGTTATTTTTTATGCAACCAAATAACGGCACATTGTTTGACATTCCCAACATTCAGTCCAGATCATGGCTGCCGAAGTGCAACCCATTGGTAATTAATTAATTTGATGATGTCTATGACGTGGTGATGAATGACAAAGAATGTAGAGCGTGTGTTGTGTTCCGTGGGGGGTCAGAATTTCATTAGTGTATTCCATTCATTGTCAGATTTCTATATGCCATTCATGCATTCATGCATAGTTAATATCACTTAATATGGTAATGGTAAACACGTGCAGTGATGACAGTTTAGCGACCAAATATATACATCTTTGTTCTTGTTAGCGACTTGATCAAACCAAAATGAATGAACGATTTTCTTTTTGTAAATCTGTAGAAAGTCAACTAATAATTTTTATTTATTTATGGTATTCATGTTGAGAAATAGAATAGAATAGATATCGAATCGATGTAATAAAATGTGCGTATATGAACGCAGCCGATATGTTGCAATTCGCAAAATATGGATCATTCATGCTCTATCCTTATCTTTGCGCATTTTATCAAAATTATACCAAAGAGTTGAACTGAAAATGACATAAATGCTGACGGGGCTTACGATTAGACTAACGTAAGTAAATGGCAAGTGCTAATACAAAACAACGTCGGTTAACTATACGAGGCTCGGTATTTATATATGATTTTTTTTAGGTAATTCTAGCGAAAGCGCTTCTAGATTTCCTAGCTAGTGCATCCCTCAACTAACAAATTGAAGTGCAGACAGGTTTTGGCACGTACAGGAAAGACCATATAATTGTCACTTTGTTTTGTCTTGCACGCTATTATTATGAAAGCGCAGTTATATAATCCAACAACATGTGCATTCATCCATTTACTGTAATATATATGTAACATGCGTTCGTCGGTCGGTTCATTTAGGCATAGTCGCAATTCGCATTCACAATATGCAATTCCACGCTAAAAACTATTACATAGATTATCTGCGTTCAACCACACAATGTAATTATTAATAGCACAGCACATAAAATGGATTGCTCCTCTCTGGTTACGTTGCAATCAGTTTTTTTTCTCAAAAAATATTAAAATGAATGCGTGAAAAGTTTTGAAATGCAAGCAAAATGTAGCAGGCATTAACAGAGTATGCGCGTATACTCGTATAGCAAATTTCATGGTATATATGTAATAAGATTGAGATTGAGAAGAGCATATATACTAACGTAACGGGAATAGGTTTTTTTGTGATTTTAAGAAGCACGACATATTTTATACTAAATGGAAGTTTCGAACGCTAATTTTTAACCATAATTTTTGAAGTCCAAAATTTGTGGCTTTTGCTAAAGGTCTGCATTTTGCAATTATTATGTGTAGTGGAGTCTTCATGTTTTTACAAGAGTGCGTTGTTGTGATAAGATTTGTGCATATCAGTAGAATGAAGTAATTTCTGCTATTATATCATTTAGTCACTTATTTATGGCAGAATGCAGAGCGGAAACAGATGCAACAGCCGGAAGTCAAAGGCAGCTAGAATTGCAACAATTACCTAGCTTCTAGACGTATCTAGCTATTGCATATACATGTGTCAATCGTATATGATGAATAAAAAAGCTATAAAAACATATCTGCCATGAGTTATGGATCATAGGATCGCTTTTCTCAAAATTATGAAAGATGAGGAAATACAATTTTGTGCAACTTCGAGATTCTGGTAAGCGTCCGATGAAATTCGGCTATATTAAAAGCGAGGGTTGTCAGTCAGTACGGAACGCTTGCTGAGAAAGCTAGAGAACTGAATAAAATTACTATTGCTAAAACTACACACAATAAAACTGTTTTCAAGATTTATCACAAATATTACGTTTAGCGTTTGTGCCAAGAAAATGGTGTACTCAACTCGTTTTCCCCTTAAAGGCCTTTGCTCGGTTTACATTACAACATTACTTTCTTTATGCTACCTTGTGCAAATAATCCTAAGTGGCAAAATTCGGGTAGACCTTCCGGGCGTTGAACTAGCAGATTACAGATTCGGCCTAGGAGAACCTTATGTCAAATTTTATGACAGAGAAAATTTCAGAGGTTATAACAATACAATACTATGATCAATTCCTCTTGTGTGACCGTGCTGTTAATGATTCAATTTGTAAACGTTGTTCAATTGTGTTGTTCATAATTTTATAGGAAAAATTTACTTTCACATTCTGGGTAAAAACTGTACAAACCTTCCCGAGTCCAGAAGGAACTGGGCTTCTTCCGTTGATGTGCAACGAAGGTGCATAACAGTATGCGAGGAATTAAACTGTGCAGGTTCTTGTGCAAAAATCTATCCTCCTGGGTATGCCACTCCGGATAGGAAAGGTGCAGCAAAATTACATACATATGGGCTAAATGACAAGGTGAAATCAGTGAAATTTTGTTACGTCTAAGAACAAACAATACTTGTTGTAAAACGGGTTATATAGTAATTTATAAATGATTTTACTATTGTATATTTCAACAAAACGTAACGGTTTAATTTAAAAATGTATGTTCAAACAGTAGACGTTAGCGATCCTTGGAACACCGGTGCGTGCGTCAATACAAACAAACAAATACGTGTTCGGCCGGTGTATTATTATGCATAGTTTTTTTTTGTTTAAGAACACCTTATATGGAGAACGAACACGATAAAAATTTCTTATCCCAATACTCGTGCTGACTGCTTATATACATGCTGTCAACGCACATATTAATTATTGCAGTACAGACTAATGCGTATAAAATATTATTTGTATTGTAAAATGAATGGTTTTCCAGCGAACAGCCTTACTAGCTAATTAGTAAGTCTCATGGTTGATGGGTTTCTAGCTAAAACTTAACAAAATAAAGTTAAAATAGAAAGCACAATTTTTGCAACTTTCTAACATCCTTTCTTGATTCTCTTTGAATTAACTAACTGATTTAAACCGACTCCACTTCTGCACAAATTTTTATTCCCAGCACCACTTGTACTTTCTTCAATACAGTCATCACTCTCCCCCCGCTCAACCTTTTCTGAGACAATTGTGTCAAACAATGGCGCAAGGGAGGAACCATCTGAGAAATTATTAAACGACGACCTATCACCAGCTTTTATCAAATCGTTTCTGCGTTGCGTTGTAGTTTGAGGCGTTTTTGTAAGTTGAATCCATACGCGTTCGTCCTGATCGCATGCTTCCTCGTAGGATAACGAGTATAAACTGGCCACGTTTACGAAATCTTGACGCTCTTTTTCGGACGAAGGGCAAACCTTGAGGATAATTTCGTTTGGGTTTTGCAAAAATTTTGAAAGTTCTTCATTTTCGATTGAGGTAAGATTCGTATTTTTCAGTCTTCTTCTTCCAGAGCGAATTTCACGGGAATGAACAGGAATGAATTTTTTTGAAGGGTTGAGTAAAGTAAATGAGCTTTCTGAGAGACTTGTAGTGGACGAGTCATTGTTATAATAGTCGGATTCTTCGTCGTCCGCTAATTAAATTAGAAATTGGAGAAAAATTGTTTAATAATAGGATAATATTGGATTTTGAGAAATGGTGAACATGTAAAAAATTCATACCATCTTGATTGTGGTCCGACAACGACTCAATATCGTCATTTTGAGTATCTG
>JAANSN010002908.1:0-21220 GCA_036850665.1 Dicranocentrus wangi
ACGATTTATTTGGGAGAATTGGAATAAGATTTAATTACAATTTAGCCAAGACATATAGGAGCAATTTCTCAAATCAACATTTTTTTGTGTGTATGTTCAAGTATGTTGTTGCATCCAGAAGATTCTTATCTGCCTCTCTTTTGAGAGGAGCCACGACTTGGTCTTGGTTGGTCCTTTGGATGGAATTTTACAACACAGACTCGTCTCTTCTTGGAGATTTTTATCTTGTTCAATATATTTTTGACGACGGATTTTGCACCAGCAATCAAATAAACTTTTGTGTAATTATTACAGTCGTAAAGTTTCCACCTTTGAAGGCAGTTGAGTAGAGAGAGGGAGCATTTATCGAGCAAATTAATCGGACATTTATGGCCCTCAATAAATACACAGTTTTCAATGATGCCCTAATAAATAATACAATGTTCTCGGGGCGGGTCGTGATTCCATTCATTCCACGGCAATTATCGTTATGACCTTCGCGTTCGCGCTTGAAACAAGAAGTGGCTGGGAAATAATGGGTGGGATATAGAGAATCATAATATATTTCATTGACAACTACAGGTTCGGTCGGATGGTTGAGATGAGTTGAGTGAGGGTAGATCGAGATACCAATTTTTATTTTTAAGCATGGCTCCCTCCTCGCACACTAAAACAAAATGTCAATGATTTCCCATTTTTTTAAACGACCAAATTAGTTTCCGGTCAGACAACTTGTGTCCTCAACATTTGTAATCTTCAAAGTTGTAATCAAAAGGGTTTGTGGCGAAGTGACTCTCTCATATAATCTTTGTTAATCCCCTAATCTCCTTTTACATCTACATAAAGATTTGCATAAAGTTACAATTCACCCTTCAACTTCCTCTTCATTCATCAAACAAGGGAACAAGGAAACCGGCGAGTAGGACGCAAGGAGCAGTCGTAGTGCTTTGCTGTTGTATGTGAAGAATGGGAAACTCCAGAATTGACATTAATTTGACTTTGATGATGAATTGATGATTGAATTTGGTTATAAGCAGGGTTGGTAGTATTTCTTGTTTCCCCGATGAGGATGCACCAGATGATACAAAAACTTATGACCAATTATGGTTTTCACAAGGCACCCAGCCGCAGCCATTCAGAGAAAACCAAAACGAGCCCAATTTACTTGTATTTAGAAAGCAATCAACCTGCTATTCCTTTCTCATTTTGGAGCGATGCGATGAAAACTTTAAAACGCAGAGGCATACGGAAACCCAGCTAAATAATATATCTAATATGTGAACAGATGCAAATTCTAAATTGAGCACCAGCTGTTGTGGGTCGATTTTTTTTGCTCTTTTAGTAATTTGTAACTTGTAATTTTCCTTTTATCAATCAACCCAGGTTACATATTATCTGATGGGATGATCGTTTTATCACGTTAGTCATCATTCATTCTTTGCACGATCCACTCAACACGGATGCTTTATTCAAAATAGGGGAGCATGAAGCATTTTTTTGTGTGGAGCGAGGAGAGCCCTTCAAAGTTGAGCGAATCAAGTGACAGTCAAAAGTCAAAGCGAGTGAGTCGGACGGAGTCGGCTGATCTACATCTGGCATGAGATGCTTTTCTTTCTCTCTGTCTCTCTCTCTCAAAAGTTAACTCAATTTACATGAATGATTATATATCCGCCGAAAAGCCTAGTTTTTTTTAAGCTGAAAATAGTTGGAAATGGACCATTTTCTGGTTACGCATCAGCATCCCACAACAACTGTCCCAGATCACTGGGAAAAATGGAAAATTCAATAGATATTTATTCAATTTGAGGAATGAACAACGAAGCAGAAATAAGCCACCACCACACCACACAGCCGATATAATATATTAAGTCATTCATTACTACCATGTTTCCATTCAGATAGATAATCGCCTTCATGATGTAATCCCAACTTGGCGGCCGGGACCCTTGTAATGTAATAATGTAATTTAAAGTAAAGTGGATGGATTGAAGGTGCACCGATGAAGCATTAAAACTTGGAACGGGATGCCATTGTGATTGTTTGAACTAGGATAGCTAGTTGAAAGTCCGGATCTTATTTTACTAGGACTGTATATGGCAGTCACACAGCAGTCCGCATCTAGCTGTTTTCATCACATCCCATTTAATTATTTGATTTCTTTTCTTTTTTTTACTCCCAGAGCTTCAGAGCTTCCCTCCCCCGTAGCCGCTCCCACACGATATGTTTTGACGTAACAACTTGGCAAATGTTATTACAAACAATGAAAACATTAAATTGTCTGCATCCTTTGAGATTCGACAAGTTTACCAAATTCTTTCATACTTCATTGGTCCACATACTCGAAATGTCTGTATGTGCTCATATATCCCCTTTTCTCTAAAGATATCCTGAAAAAAAAATCTTCCAAATGCCGACGGACGGATCCACATCATCCCGCACACTATTTTGTACTTTCTTCAAGGGAAATTCTAAAAAAAAGTTTCTTTTTTCCTTTGGGCACATATATACGACCCTAACATACAGATGTAACAGTAGTACTGTCAACTATTATTGTGTTTATCACGATCACTTCCCTCCTCTCTCTCGTTCGTTTTTCCCTTGTCCCAGGAAAAAAGAAAGGGGAAGCACTCCAGGAAATGGAGTAAAATGCATCAAGAAAAAAATAATAAAGAGGCTTCCTTTCATTCTTGGAAAGAAAGAAAGGCTTGAGAAAGCCTTACCATTTTCGAGGAAATATCAGAGTGAGAGAGAGAGAGAGGAGAAAAAAACGGTTTTCGGGGTACATGTTGCGTACGAATGGGGGAAGTGGATGTTGACGACTTGCTTTTTGTTTGACATTGTGTATCATTTTGTATTTCTGAGAGTACGTAAGACATGACTGGAGTGATGATCCCGAAGTAAGGAACACAGAAAGATGCCAATATGATGTCACTGGATTTCCCTTTCCTGACATAAAAATTGTTGCTTTCAATTGACTTCCAGAGAGGATGATCATGACAATGACGGGAACGATATTGAAACATTATCTGCTGTTTTGTGCTCGAAACAATGAGTCTCCACTCGATATCCTTCCTTCTTCTTGTACTCATTTTTGCTTCATTTCGCGCACACATTCCATGTTTCAGTCTCAGCAAGAACTACTGCCTTCTTACCTGAAATCGTGTAAGAGATTCTCAGGCTATGGCTGCTTGAATTTTGTGAATACGTTGAATTTTTTTCAGAACTGGAAAATTGTACGTTTGTACTTTTTTCCAGACATTTTTATGACCTCCGCCACAAAAGAAAGGGATGCAAAGTCGGCACCAAAAAATAGATTGTTATAGACCACGCAGCTTTTTTTATCCTGCTTTATTATCCAATCCACTCGTAAGGCAACTTTTCCTTTTTTTCCCCTTTATCCACAATTCACTCCATTTTGCTCTCTTTTAAATTCAAAAGTAGAAAAAGGTCTCTCTTTTTATTCCAAAAAGGTAGATCTTCCCTAGTTCCTTATTTTGCATGGGATTCGGAAGAAATCAAACTGAATCTTTTTTTATTTCCCTAAAAATACACCAAGGCCATCGGCTTTTTTTTTTAAAAAAAAGAAGAAGAAAGAATTCGTTCTTTTTTGTGGTGAACATCACCCGGTGCATTTTTGTGGATGACTGAATACATGAATGTATCGTTATGTATTATTGAACTACTTACGTATGCATTTTCCATATTTTCCCTTGCCACTTTTGCATTCTCCCCTGTTTCCCTGTTGTCGCTGTTCCCTCCACAAAAAAACGGCAACAATAAGAAAACCGGCTCCCGATGTCGGTCGGTATCTCCCTGCTGCGTACAACTGAATATATATTGTATTCCGGAGGGCATTTCCTTGTTTGCATGTCCCTAATAAATTCGGCATTTTCGACAACCTACTTACTCGGAATGTCCAGCGACAAGGAAGGAAGAAAAAAGTAGAGAGAGAGCTGTGTCCAGCTCCGAATGGAAACCACGTCTTTAGGGAAATCCAAAGAGGAAGTAGTCTGGAAATACATTAAAATTCAAAGAAATATCCGATCCGCATAAAAATATATCAAACCGATAACTTTATATTTATGCATGGGAGCAACTACAAGTGCCCTTCGGGAGGTGGATGTGGATGCTGCGCTGGCTACTACTACTATACTTTCAAGCCAAAGACACGGAAACAATTCTTGGGGTTTCTTTTTTGGTTGGAGCGACAGGGGAGAAAATGCTTTTCCCCAGTTTTTGTGCATCTTTCTGGAAAAGAGAGTGAGAAGGGGGGAGCCTGTTTCTCCCAAAATATTCTCGGGCGTTAATGTACAAATATGAAAATGGATGGATGGGCTGATGAATGGATGCTTCGGAAAAGGGAACAAGTGGTGAAGTGATGATGGACGAGGACATCTTTGTGGAAAAATGCCATTCGAAAACGGTATTTTTGAGAAACATTTTTCCCAAAGCTTTTCCATCGAAATAAACATTTTTCAAAATTTCGTTGGAGCAATGGAGCAATGGTGGTGGTGTGATGGTGCGGGTTCGTATGCAAATCTCATCAGGAAATGTATGCATATGGAAATGGTCTTTGGAATTCGGAATTTTTTTCCCTTTTCCACAGGTTTTTAGAAAAAAAACGAACTCACAGACGACTGCAACCCATGACGCGTCGCGTCGTCCCACATTGGTCGTGTTGCGGGATGAATAATGATGATAACGATTTTGCACCGTTCTCACCGTCGCTCGTGACAAGAATTCATATGCTTATTAAACACCCTCTTTCCCAATTTCCATGCATTCATAATAGCAGTGATGAGCCTATTTACACAAGGGAAAAAACTCTAATAGAAAAAACCGAGTTTTTTTCTCTTCTCTTGTTGACTTTGCTACATTGCATAATTTTTAAAACTAACGAGCCCAGCCCCTATAATATATATATTCCTACAGTCAAAGAGTGGTGGTGGCAATGAGATTTCTTGTGGAAAGCAGGTGGCACCTTGTAAACAAAAAAAACGAGTGGAGAAGAAGAAAAAACGTAATTTAAACCTGCTGTGACGACACCCCGAAATTTGTCGTTTTTACTCAAGGATTACACGTTCCAAAGGCGACGCGTAGTCTTTTGTGAATACATATTATTATTAATGGATCGTACTTATGTGGATATATATTATATTCTTCTCTCAAAAAAATTTGTAACGATTCCCCTTGTCAAGATGAGAGGATGATCACACTTGTAATTCTGTATTGCGTTATGGGTGGAAGTGATGAGAATTGCTAGCATCGTTGAGATCATCTGGGTACTACTCGTTATGCGGGTAATATTCGTAAAGGCTTGTTATAGTGGGAAGAGCTGCTAATACTAATATCTACACAATTCTCCGCAATATGACGATCATTATTATTACTGGAAGTAGACAGGGTGGTGGTGGTGTATGAGCAAAATCACTTTATTTTTATTGGGCTTAAAGATCTACGTCGTGGAGACGTCGTTATCATTACTACCAAGGGCTGGGGAATCTGAGAAAGAAATAGTTGCGATCTCTCTACCCTGATTATCTCTCTACTGAAGAAGTGAAAGTGTGTCTGAGCCAGAATTGTGCTTACTTTGTGTCTTTTCTTGATTTCCGAGGGTTTTTGCTCCCAGAATGTATTGGCAGTTGGGAAAAAGGAAGAAGAAAAAAGCCAGTGTATCTTTTGTTGTATTTGCTTGGCATCATTGACATTATCGACAATGGGATCTGGGGACAGCAGTCTCCAGTCCAGACTGCTGGTCAGTTGGCAACAAAAGGTAAACATTTGTTCCCCCCGACAAATTGGTTTATCCATCTCTGGGGTAAATACGGCTAGTATATATATACCCCGTTCGAATTTCCCCATATTCAAATCTGCGCCTCCTGCTGCATACAATTCCAGATTTTAATGCGTTTCGGATTTCCCAGAGGATGGAGAGAGTCTTGAGAGGAAAAGTAAAGTGTGCGGTTCCGTTTCGTCGAATTCCAATAACAGGGAGAAAAATGGAAGGAAAAGGCTCAATTTGTTTACCTTCAGTAGTGATGATTACACACGACCGCAGCAGCAACCTGGAAAAAGGTGGGCTTTACCCACGCAACTCCCAAATTACTCACGTCACAGACGCCCGAAACAATCACTCAAATGCGTGCACCGTACCACCACCTCACAAGCACAGACACAGACAGTGTGAAAGTGATAGGCGTTTTGTCTTAATCACCCTCTCTCCCTCTCTCTCCTCGTAAGCCTAGTGCGTTATGCGTATACCTACTTTTTCCTGTTTCACGTTCACTTTCACATCCCATCCATCGCCCAAGTTGATTAGCGCTTCAGGCTAAATTTCATTTTTGAAATGAGCTAGTCAGTCAAGACGAGGAAAATTTCTCATTAAGAAAAACCACTTGCATACCATCATATAATATAATACCACTTCTTTCTCCATTATTATTCCCATCCAATGAATGGAAGATCATACCAAATCATTGTTATGGTCTCTTGTGCGCTTCCTCTTATCTTGTTCCCATTTTGTTCATCAAAAATATATATAATATTCCCTGCTGCTGCTGTCTCGGCACATATCACTACCATCATCTTCATCCCACCCCCATTACCGTTTTTATGTAGACATCTCGCCCGTCATATTCTTTTATCTTTAGGGGGTTCCTCCATTTTACGGCCTTCGCGTTCCGTTGGCAGGGAAGGGCATCTTCGTTGCTGTAATTACCCTATATTGTGACATGATTCTGACGGCGGATGTGGAAGAAAGAGAAATCTATGGAAAGGCAGAGAAAATAGAAAGATTTTCGACTTCTTATAGCTCCGGCCAACACAGGTTTTTACTTACTAAAACTCCGAGTCAAGTGGAAACGAATCTACGGTGTTTATGTATGCTTGTATGAAAATTTTTTTTTAAATACGTCAAAGTTACTCCAAGAACACGTCGGAAGATTATCCAAAAATATACACTTTTGTTAGTTCAAAACGCAAAAAATACCTAACAAATAAACACCGATAATTTTCCTTGTTATCTCCAGTGATGCTTGAACTTGATTGCTAGGAAATAAAACGTAAAAACCCTTGCGCTTCTCGTGATAAAATGGGAGTTTTCCATGAAAGCCAGTTGGTCCTGAGTCCTGAGTGACATCACGACAGATCCGCAGTGGCGTGGCTAATAACACACGACGACGTAAAATGTCGTACATTTCGTTTCACAATGTACAACTACCCTTTTTATTATTATAGCCCACTTTACTCGGAATCCTTTTCGACAACCATGTGGGTGGTGTATTCTCATTCTCGTCCTCCTACACTCTCTATCCACTCGAATAAATTCCGAAAATCCACTTTTCTCCTTCTCCCGTCTTCCAAACAATTTATGTGAATTGAATGATAATTCTCGGGAAAAGGTGATGATCACGCAGAAACTGCGGAGGATTGTCTTCTCAAAAAGCCCATGTTTTTTTCAGAGATATCACCTTAATCATTTTTTGACATACTTTGCATTTGAATACATTACCGATGAAGAAGAAAAAGAAGTTTTGGAAAGTGCATTAGAGCTCCTGAGGAGGAGGCTCAAGGGAAAAAAATAGATTATATTCTCAGAAATGTGAATTTTCTGTCCAGTCCTCCGAGTTCCATTCCACCAGCCAGTGACCAGTAACAAGAGTGACCAGCAGCATTCTATTCATTCCGAGAGAAAAATAGGGGAGCTCGCTCCCGAAATGGGTTACTTTTGTCCATCCTTTTGTGCATTATATTCTGGGAGATGAGAGCGAAAAAGGGGGAAAATTAATATATCAGTTTTTTCCAACTTGTTCTCGGCTGCAATAAAAATCGACAATAAAACGTCAGGGGAAAAAGTTGTTTGGTCATGTAATACGGGGTATATATATGTGCTTCCACAGTCCACACACATGTGACTTACGCACTCATAACAATAATCACACAAGTAGAATGGATCCCTGGGTTTTCTCGGATGATGACGTGTTTTTATCTGTGAGTGTACCCTCAAAAAATATCCATATCTCTGTCAAAATTGAATTTTCCACGAAATTTACTGTTTTCCTGGAGCTCATCATGTTATTATGTCATTACACTCAGATTACGACGAGTGTGTCCCGGCTCTTCTCTCGCATGGATATTCATATATTATGTGGGTAGAGAAACACACACACACACACACACAGCACACACATGTGTCGCTCTATCTTCTCCTTTTTATTGAATTCCGCACTTTTTCCCACAAAAATATATATATTTATTTCTAATAAGCTGTAAAGTCATGAGGACAAAAAGTAGAAGAGGTTTTTATCCAATTCACAGAAGAAGAGGAAAAAACTATCAGATCCATGCATACATGCACAAACACAAAAACTCAAGTACTTCACCACTCTTTTAACTGAATGGGTGGAAGGATGATGGGAGAGTATAAAAAGGGATGGGAAAGGGGGAAAACATAAAAATGACAGTTTTATATGACGCCCCAGAACAAGTCGTCGCAGAGAAAGCTTACCGTTTTCTTCTCATCCCTTGAGGCATGAAGGAATGTCTTTTTGAAGGTTGGAATAAAAAGTTTCCTAATGGAATGCATTTCTTTTCTAGTGGGCCATAATATGTAGTCTTCCGTAATTGCGTACAAAAAAGTATGGCAAATATAAAGTAACACGAAGGAAGTGGATGATAAACTTGTAACATAAACTAGGTCTTTTAAGCTATCTAATTATTAAAAGGATTTATGGGGAATAAATAATAAACTTGTGATTCTCCTTTTGTTGATTTCAGGTAAGCCTCAACCCTTCCATTCGAAAACCTATACGAGATTAGAAATGCACACGGGCTAATTTTGAATTAGAGCCGACGTTCCATTCTTGGGTACAGGTCAGAGCGCGTATGTTCATTAGCATTAGCTCTATATAGAGCTTGAGAAATAATCACATTTTCAAAAATCTACCATCTATTTTCTCATCCAGTGCAATGCACCCTGACACCCTCATGATGGATCGGTATTTATCGCCGTATAATGTGCCCACATTTTTTCAGTTTTCATCATTTCCATTTAATGTGATTGCATTTGCATACTGCTTGTTCCTGTCTCTTCTCTCACTCTCTCTCTCTCTCGCTGGATTCCTTCCCCATCACGAAAATACCACTCTATTTTCTCGACAAAAAATCACATCAATGTAATTTCCCATCAAGGAATCCCTCCTCTCCTCATCTCATATATTCCCGTCTAATTATATTTGACTTTGTTCCCAGCCCTGAAACTTATCCTGATGCTAATAACTATTTCATGTTAAAACGCTAAAAAGTGTAATAATCAGTGGGTCCCAGTCCCTCCTCCCAAAAAGAAAAATCCATCGAAAGCACAGAGCAAGAAGAGCATATAGGTATATGTATATATCCAACTGAAAACTTTTTTATTTTTACTTTTTTGCTTACTTTTACTTTTTATCACGGTTCAGCTCATCCTCCACCCTGTTCCTTTCTCAAACATGATGGCTCACTCACTCTTGTGTATCATTTTCTTCTGCTTTTTCAGAATTTTCACTCTTCTTTTCTCTCTCTCTGCTTTTTTCCTACGAAAAATCTTTCTTTTCATTAGCCCCGTTTTCCTTTTACTTCTCCGAAAATTAAGACGCAGTCTTCTTCCATATGCATTAACCAAAACGAAAGGAGGCACACCATGCATCACTAAATAACCCTAAAAACCTCATCTTTATTACGTTTACACACTTCCCTCCATCCTCTCCCAAAACGTATAAATATATATATATCTTCTCTTCCAGTTTTTTTATCCCCTCTGAAAAAAAGGAAAGTAGCTTTTTTATTTACAATCTATTTATTTATTTATGACCAGCAAATATCCTATTTTTCCCTGTGACAAAAAAAGTGAGCACCCTGCGACAACTTTTTTTTATTTTTTCCGTTCCCATCCAGTGAATAATAAAACAGTGGAAAATTCCCTGGAAATCAGGTTTTCATGTGGTACACATGTTTCCCTGCTCTGCCTGGAGAAAATTTAATGGATTTTTTGGATGGAGTATTTTTTTTTCTCGAGAAATTATAAGATGAATTCACTGTGTATTGGCAAAGTTAGTTAGCATTTTGAGAGAACAAGGAATTTATTTGAACTCGAACACAGAGTCGAATCAGGGAAGGATTCGGTCGAGCATTGAAATCGAAATTAATTAAAAAGAAAAGTTTCCCCAGCTCTCTTTCTCTGCATTTCCCAACCTTTTTTCTCTTGTCGAACGGAGCTATTTTGAGAGAGATTCATGCATATGTATAAAATGTTAATAAGTAGGTACTATGTACATGTGCACAGAGTGACTGAGCGACGACGACGCGGTTCTCATGCGTTTATGCATATTTCCAAAGAACAATACTGGATGGATGATGGTGGGGACGGCAATAATAAGTGCTGCTGTGCAAGACGCATTTCTCGAAAACAAAGCTCTAATACATGGAAAAACTAGAGGTGCTTCTTTAGTGTCTTTTCTTGAGACTGCAAGCGATTTAGTGCAAAATATCAAATTACAAAATTTTATACCTATTTGCGTGGTCCCCGTAGTAGTATTTTATAAAATCAAAATCGGCACTGAAATCATTCTATGAAATTTCTGCATTTTGAATTGCACCATAGCCATTTTTATGCCATGATGGCATAGCGCATTATTCCTCCAAACAACAACATGGACATATAACCCGTCCTTCACCCTGATCATTATTCTTTGTTGTCTCCCAAGTTTTCATTTAATTTTCCTTTTTTCACTACTCCCTATCCGCGCTCCTTGTCCTCGTCCCATTCTCCATTGTTTATGTGCGCCTAGCCGTACACATTCCTTGATGGTATATATGTTCCGCTATAATAATATTCAAAGTCGACACCATCTGCATCTTCTGTACCTTGTCGTCAATCCAGCAGCATGATGGAGGCTCTGGAAAAGAATTTCTCTGGATTCATTAATACGCGGTGCGGGCACAAGGCTTTGATTGAATTTGTAATTTCATTTTCATCCCAACTTGCTTGCCACAAAACTTGCTCGCAATAACCTCATCCAGCAGACTAGACCGGTGGTGGTGTTGTCGTTGTCGCGACTGCTTAAAAAAACCACAAGGCACAAGCATCCTTTTTTGCGGCACGTTCATCCCTCCTTCTTCAGCATAACATTTTTCCTCTATTTAGTCATTGAAATTCATTTCGGAAATTTTATGACTCGGTGAGTCAGTCTTGTGTTCATTAGGCATTTTGTGGTTTTTCCTTTAAGCCCAGGTAATAATAGTCCACCAGATCCAGTTGTTTCACCAATTAGACGTTGCACTGCAACCGCAGGTTTTATTTTACGGTCGGTTCCACTAAAGTTTTATATCTTTTTTGGGTTGACAAGAAGCGAGTGATTTGCATAGATTTGTGGATTCCCTTTGCCCCTCTCCGCTAATGAGAAAAAAAATCTTGGTTTCTGAAAAAAAGGCACACGCTTCATCCTAATCAGTTTTTTTAATCCGGATACAATGAGAGCACATCGCAGCAGGGAGTTTCATTTGATTGGATTTTTTTCTTCCCACTACTCTCAACTCTGCCACATTATGTATATATACATTACTATTTGGATACTATATGCATACTGCACAGCCCGGAAAGATTATCATTAGCACTTCATTTGTAAAAACACAAGGAAAAAAACAACACTTGGATCATCACCGGTCCACCCCGCCAATATTGCAGGACACAATGCGTACATTTTCACCATCTGAGCATTACGGTCGGTCGGTGTGGTGGTAGCAGGTTTCATTCTGGAAAAAAAAGTCGTGTGCCTTTGGGGTGGTGTGCAGAGAGGACGCACATATCCCAAAGCTCATAATGATAATGGGCATCTAGGCGGCTGTATACAAGAGATCGAGGTCGACCTCGGAGATGTTTAGAAAATCCCGTGGTGTATACTACCAACCAGTACAGTGTGTGTACGTGAACACGTTTCATTCTCGTTTCCCCCTCTCGTCTGTCACTTTTTTCCAGAGTTTCCTCTCGTCTCCAAATAATTTCCTTTTTCTCTCTCTCTTCAAATTGCGTTATTTACTTCACACACTCATTCCCAGCTCATTTATCAACTTGGCATTAGTTATATGAACAAATAAACTATATACCACGCACAGCGGTGTGGTGTGGTAGTGTGTGTATGCAGATTCCAGAATCACATCTCATTTTCTCAGATTTTACTCCTTTCTTTTGTTTTCTTTTGGAGAAAATGTGGAGGGTAGGAATGATACTAATTTCCACCATGCCGCCGCATCACAATTCGAGCCAATGCCCAAAATCTGATAATTTGTGGGACTCTCTTTTTTGCCTCCTCCACCCGAAAAAAGATGAATTGTACGTAAAGCGCGAGGAGTCGGAGACAAAGAAAGAGAGAGGAAATGAAGAGAAAACGTTGGTTAGTAAATTAGTGCAGGAGATGTGTGCCTGCCTGCCTGCCTACCCCACCAGCGAAAGAATAAAGTGGTCTTGTCATAATAATAAAAGTTTTTATCTTTTATAGATATATACGCGCAGCAGCCAGCAAGCACGCCGCCAATATATAGTCAGTAGTGGTTCAGATCCCCAAAAATATTTTATATTATCAAGGGTGCCCTTGTCGGTTCACTTGTTTCGGAAAGAGGACCCGCGTCGCGTCATGTTCATGAAGTGCGACAAAATCGCAAAGCGAAAGGAACACTCTTTGTTACGTAACAATAATCAGTCTGAGGAGGAGAAAGAGAGATCTGTACATTTTGTACAAGACTAAGAGTAATATATTAAGAGCTTTGATAAGATCATCATGACTTTTCCTTTTTCCTCGAGGAAAAAAGGGCATTGGAGTGCATTTTCGGGGCTCTCTCGTAGATTCCTATGTGTACTGACATGTTGCGGTGGAGCGACACCGCCGAACCAAAGGCCAAATACATACCACCGCCATACCATACCTTCTTCTTATTCTTCTTCTTCTTTTTTCCCCTGAAAATGTCGACGTCTTGCTTGGCTGTCTTGTCCTCTTAAATGTATTATGTTGTTGGTCCCTGGGCTGCTAGAGAAAAGGAAAAGAAAAGTGAAAATAATATATGGCTTTGGACTGTCAACTGAAAAAAGAAAGGAACACTAATTCTCTCCGATCTTCTTCCCCTCTGCTCCAGCTCCCGTTTCCCTGTTTATCTCACTCCTTAAAAAAGTGAACCCGAGAAAAAGGAAAACTTTAAGGGAAACTAGAAAAAAAAAATTTTTTTTGAGGATTTTTTTCTCTGGGATAGTGTTACAATCCCACGGCAGGTTTGTTTTTTTTCTCGGGGAGATAAGGGAAAATCAAGGTCGATATCGGATCACAAGACAAATGGCTGGTCCTCCTTGACATTGAGATAATACGGGGATGATGTACAATCCCGCTGACCTCTATGTGTAAACAAGGATTTGCTTTTGGGAAAGCTGATTTGGTTAAAATGCACACACAAAACTTGAGGGGACAAGGTTACGGCTTAGTGGGACGATAAAAGGAAAAAAGAATTGGAATAGGGATTTTTTTTGTGGTCGAGCCTGAAGCTTAATACTTGAAACATGTTTTTTCCCCTTGTAGACAAATTACACTAAAGGTGTGTGTGTCCCAGTTAATATGTCAATTTGCAACAAAATATCTTCATTTTTCCGGGGACATGCCGTAAATGCAAGTTTTATTCCTCATAAAGTCTCTTTTATTTCTGTGCTTTTAGTTTGTCGTAAAAAAAAGAGTAAGTTTTTGAGTGAGAACTTGCACATGATGTAGCTAGCTATATATACGAAGCAAGGGCGACGTCGGTAAGTTTCCTTCAAGTGGGTATTTTATCTTGGGAACATGATCATAAAAATGATGGGAATGCCACTTGAAGGTGTACCAACTCTCCATAAATGTATAAGCAATTTATGATTGCGTGGCTCCTGCTGCTGCCTAATAATACACATATACATACATACCCAATGTGGTGGCTGTCAGTTGCAGAGATGGCATGAGAAAGAGCTTGTTTTGTGTGTGTGTGTGTTGTAATGTTGATTAACAAAGATATGCGCATCGATATCCCTCTCTGCTTTCACCTCGAGAGCCCTTGTGTTTTCCTAGACAGCATCATATCACTGTCAACAACACCGCCTCCACACTTCGCTAATCAGGGAAAAGCCTCGAGTAAACAAGTGTAAGTCGTGGGAGGAGGGAACGAAACAGAGGAAAAGTGAAGGGAAAAGAGAGAGAGAGAGAGAGAAAAGTGGCTCAAAGTCTTTTTTTTTCTCTCTCTCTCTCTCTTGGCTGTAGGCACATATAACAAGGAAGAAAATAGTGTACACGATAGGAAGGAGGAGTGTATAATATGAACAAACAAAGGAAAATGGTGATAATCCCGAAGGCAGAGAGTGAGCCAGGGTGTAAATCAAATCAGCCTTTGTTTTTCATGTAAAGAAAATGGAGCTTTCAATGAAACCAAGCAAATTACACTACTTGGATTCTTCTGTCAGTTTACAACGCACTGTCTGTCCATATATACTATGTGGTTGAGCTTAACAGAGCAAATATTTTTTACCAAATTGTTGGTAGTGCTCATTTTTATCAAAATAGCCAAAATTCTTCCAAATTCTTCCAAATTCACGTTTTTTCTACATTTGGATTTCTGTCTTTGCTCATTCTCCCGACGAGACAAAATCTAGCAATATCTTTTTTATTTCTTATCTGCGAATCTACTCAAGTTACGCGATAAGACGGGCCCAGTGGAATACTACGTCCTTTTGTTTGTTCTTGTTCTTACCCTCAGCTCTCATTTTCGATAAAAACTGTTCGTATTCTCGAGCAAATGATGCATCCCTCCCGGGCTCATTCCACAGTAGTATATAGTAGCAAGGACGGAACGGAGCCGACCCCTAAAAACTTTTTCCTTCTTTTCTCTAGATTTTACTCTCCAGAATTACAGTGTATTAGCTAGTGTTGCGTAAACCCTTCTTCCTCTCTCCTTTTTATTTGACAGCATAGCATAAGCGACACGGATCAAAGTTTTTTTTGTCTCTGGTTCGCTCTCTCTGGTTACCCAGCCAAGTATACATCTTTTGCTTTCAGTTCAGTGTGTTCAGCAGCCAGTCCCTTCCCAATAAATTCTTTTTCTCGTTTCTTTCGTCCTCTCCTCTCCGCCGCCACTAGCTACACACCAAGGTTTCAACGTAAATGACAAGGTTTTTAATGAGTTTAATTTATTTTTGAGAATGATGGTGATGGTGGTAGTGGTGGTGGTAGCCAGAAGAGCAGAGCGACTATATGGCTCCCTATTTTTCCTCAGAAAATGAAAAGAGAAACTATTTCACACTACTTTTTTCCCTTATTTATTTTCCTTAACCCCTTTCTCCAGCCACCCTCATCACTAGCCCTAAAAAATGTGTGTTGCCAAGTTCCAGAGATGAAGCCATTTTCTCAGATTTTCCTCCTTTCCTTCCGCTCATCAACTGTTTACTCCATTTACAAAAGAAAGGGAAACCTTTTCGAACATATTTTCTCCTTCTCCTCCGTTCTCCGCTCGCTCCGCATGGCCAATACAATATTGTACGTGTAACTATCGTTGGCGTATATATATACCCTTACCCTTAGAAAATCCTTTCATTACAAACGAGAAGCCGGCGCTCCCCTGCTGGAAAATTCCTCGGGAAAATCATGGCATGATCTTGACAGGCAATACACATGAACATGCTCCGCAGTTTTGTACGCCGTGTAACTTGCAATTACGGAATTGTAAACGAGGAGAAAATCACTTTCCCACAAAATCAACCCAGCAATTCCACACGTGATCACTGGAATCCTTACATGTTCATTCTTGTTATAAAACTTTCACATCCCAACCACCTTCGTGTGTGTGTGTGTGTGTTTCTGGCAGATGTAGAAAATGAATAAGGTGTGTGCATCCGCAACCATGTTTTCCTAGTCTCCATAAATTCCATTACTTTCCCATATGACATTTTCTTGAGTCAAGTTAAAATTCTCAAAAAAATATTAACATCTGGATCTACATCCCGTTTAATCCAATCATAACATTCTGAGACTGGAAAAGTGTTCATTTATTCACAACTCGGGATTTTGTCATGCCGTGTCACCCCGACACCACACCACCACCACCACCACCACCGTGTGTGAGTCTAAGTAGTCATGTCAGAATGATTATCGTGATAATGGCGTGTGGGGAACGGCTAGATCAACAAAAAAACTATCTACTAGGTATGTCGTCTTCGACAACACAAAACGCGGCGGGGTAATGGTAAGGTTATGTGTTTTGTTGTATGACATGACATGACGTGTGCCACGACCATATATATTCCCCCCAACAATTCAGTTATGTGAGCATGGCTCGCTCCTTTTATTTATCCTGTAAATACAGATAGGATGGAGGTTGGAGGTATTCCTCTACCAAAAAACTACTTATATATTTTTTATTTTCTAGTGGAGACAAAGGAGGTGGAATAAACACGCTTGAATGTCTTCTTATTAGTTAATTTTCTCTTTTGCGAAGAACAAACCCTCCACAAAAAAAATTATCCTTCCCTTTTCTCCTTTGATACCACCTGAAAAATACAGGGTGTATGTGGTTTTATAAAAATAGACGACGAGAAAAAACTGTCGAGGAAAAAAAGAGAGAAAATTACAGTTTTGTGTCTTGTATTCCGTTGGAATAAAGGCGAGAGGGGAGAAAATTGGCAGTTGGTTAGCTCATTTTCTCCAGCTTTACTATATATATATATATTTTTGTCTACATGTCGTGTCAGGGTCACGCTTTCTCCGGGAAAATATATCGAGAATTAGTAAATCCATATGAAAGCTAGGAGAACATGGTATTTCCAAGAGATTTTTTTTTGAGAAAACGAAGAACGCACACGGAATGTGAGTGTGTGTGTGGTTTCCACAGAATTCATGTGGCTGTGTGTATACAACCCTCCATGTCCTGGACCTGAAGTGAGTGAGTGAAGAGGTGGAAACACGAAGATTTTCGTGGATTTTCCGAAAATAAATGCTCTTTGTCACGTCTCGGCAATTATTTTCTGTGCTGGACGGTATCGAGTACGTGAACGAGGTGGTCAACTGGGACGGTGAAAATTATGACATTTTTGGACATGAAGTGGCAGCTGGAGAAAAGGAGAGAGTAAAAATATATTGAAGGCTATACTACCATCTTCGACAGGGACCAATAGGATGGGGGCATATGATGTTATAATGTCATAATTTTTCCACTGGGCGAAATAATCTCAGGTGTGGAGGGATTTAAGAGGAGTGAAAACTCGTAAAATGGGGATATTCTCATTTTGCAAGGGTGCCGGCTGGTCATCTAATAAACAATGAATAAAAACTTGGAGGGTTATGACAGGGAAACACGAGATTGGAGTTTATTTCCAAGAAGTAGTGGTAGTAGTAGTAACTGCACGATAAACAAGTCGTTTTATTGCTCTCGGATAATATGATTATGTGCTATGTGCTTGGGAAATTGCTAAGTGGGAGAAATTGTCAAGGTCGTAAAATGGCAACCGGGTGTGGGCTAACTGCACCCTTGATAATTACATCCAAAAGTTATATGATATTATGAGATGTCAGAAACCAAATCCAGTGTAAGTCAAGCACAGCATAATATGCCTTTCTAAATCAAATTTAAAATGTGAGCTGAATACTGTACACATTCTTATACAACCTTGTTTATTTTAAAGTATCAAAACTAGCATAGAGTTTGCACGGACGGAAATCAAATCAATAATAATGTACACAAAATGGGTTAGATATAGGCATCCACATAGGTACACAGTCGGGCACTAAAATATTCTAAAAATAGACTTCCACTCTCATCTTTTTACAACCGGATGTACCTCTGTGTGATGTGATACACTAAATATGCGCCGAGGATGATGTGTTGATGCTCGCCTCCTATCTGTACGAACGAATGTAACACAAGGACATGCAGCAGCAGCAGTGATATATTATGCAGAGTACACATCTCGCCCAATAAGTATTTACATAGGAGAGACAACAACCCGTTTTGTTCAAAAAAAAAATTTTTTTTTGTTTGAAAGTTAACTCCTCTCAGAGTTTCTAACTGGTGGCACTTGTCACAGATCCCATTTTCTCAAGTTCGGAAACTCCGCCTGGTTTGGCACCCACTTGCATTGCATTTTGACGCAGGCAGACGAAAAAAAGCAGCAATAAAATCTGTCGGGGAGACAATGTTCTCTCAGGGGTGAAGTACTAATTTACAGTGTTTACGTATTTGTATTCATTACTGCAGTCAATTTACTAAATAGGTGGACAATGAACCGGTAAAGCTTGGATGGCAGCTCATCTGTGATTGCTATTATAACCTGCCTCACAGACTAGGTCTGCAGCAATCTGCATATATCTCATCATATCGTGCATGTGCATGCTCACATTTTTTGTTTTTGTTTTATGAACATCACAAGGGTTAATAATCTGGTTATAAGTGTTTCAAATGGTTTTAGCAAATACAGTTATTCTACGTACTCGTCGTCTCCTCATAATCCGTATAGGTATGACTATTATGTCCCATCAGAAATGGGCCCATCACGAAAAAAAATGATCATCCTCTGGGTCGATCCTCGCGTCGTCGGTCGTGTGCCCAACTCAACCTTATCCTTTATTAGCTGTCGCAACTACACACAGTCCTACTCAAAAGGTGTACACATGATCGTCTTCTTCTTGGTGGCTCAGCGGAAAATTATTATGAGGGGTTTGTAGTACTTATATATATGTGTTGAAAAACAGTGCCAAAATCCCTTCCTTGTCAGAGAAAGACAAGCCACGACCAAAAAAGATGGTGTATATACCCCATCATATCATAATAAACCAGTACATACCAGAATTATGACTCCTACTAATATGCATAGCACATTCTCTCACAATCATCAGTTTATGCATAAAGCAACCATGTTTTCGTTCGTTCAGCACCCCAAAAAAAGAACCGTTTGTCGTCTCTGCGTCTCTCTCTCTCTTATATCTTTACCCATATTATGACTTTTAATGCTCTTGATAATATTGAGCTGAACTGAACCAACAAGAGAGGATTGGAATGCCTGTGCGATGCCGTTGCAAATAAAAAATATACAAAAAATTTGTCCTCCCTTCAAAAAACTCTTTTTTTGCTGATCACACACATCACGTTGATGCTGATGATTGTAAATAAATATTGAGTGCGCACACTGAACCAACACTAAAAAATACTATCATATATACTTACAATACACGCAGACACACACACCTTCTCCCAAGTACATTGCCATTTTGTCTTAAAAGGATTACTGTAAAAAGGCAAATCCTAGCAGCAGCAGCAGCAGAGAATCATCTCATCTCTGTCTCTCTCTCTCTCGTTGCATATATCTCTCTCTCTGCCTGTTTATAGCTGCTCACTTATTATTGCAGGGGCAGATACCCTGTGGCGTGTACTCATTATGCTGCATCATATGAATTCAACAACATACGTTTACTGTACTGCCTCAATGTAACATGAACGATTCGCATCGCATTATTAACTTTTTTTTCTTCACATTGTGTGCTGCACGTTGTGTGCACTATGCACTTCTCACACGACGATGCGATATGATGTGTCTGTCTGAGATATTATGTACAGTCCGATCGGTCGGTACATGCATGTCAACAATATATATTTTTTTGCTAGTGCAACCATCTAAAAGTCTTTTTGGCTAGTACACTGTTCGTCAAAAAGAGAGATAATCATGTGTGCACTTGTGATACTTGTGATGATGTGATACATAACAGATAGTAATTTTTGAGGAAAAAAGGGCTTTGTTGTGGTGTGTGTACTTTTATATATCTACCTAGTTTGAGCATAATTATTATTGGGCCAGATTAGGGGATCGGTGTGATGAGAACAGGGAAATAATTCGGAGATGTGTGCTTGCGACTACTGGCCTTTTGTGTCATTCACAAAACATTTTTTGCTGTTGATCTTTGTTACACATTTGTACGCTAATCAGCATCATCATATTCATATCATCCACTTGGGACTACTACATACATTATTATAGCTTCAATGAGAAGCTTATTATCGATTTAGCAAGTTATATAGCCGAGCTTCAATCAAAGTGCATGCATGCCATCAATGTGCACTGCTAATTTTTTTTGTCAATTTGTGAACAAGTATAGTCGTTGAAAGTTTTTTTTCTTATTCTTTCCTTCTTTTATTTTTACATCAAAAGTTTTGTTTCCCCCTTCTTCTCTCGAGAAAACTTTGTTGTTTTTGTTCAGTGCTCCTCATCCAACTTACTCTCATATTGTTTGTGTGCTAAAGTTTATATGAAAAAGTTTTGAGCATGTGTGCTTGGTTTTTCTACAATGATGCACACACAGTCTCTGCACCCTGCACCGGTTTATTATTAGCCGAATAATAGAAAACAAAATAGGGAAAATATTTTGTGAGAATTTTTTTTATTCGTGTGACCAGACGTTTATATCTGCATATCCGTTTAAATAAAAAAGTGCATCATGCGCGTGTCATATAATATCTTGCCAACTGCATAGGCATATTCAATCCTTATACGCTCTTGTTCGTTTCGACTGCTCTCGTATTATCAAAAATGAGTGCAACATGTGTTGTTAAATGTGTTTGTTTTAGAAAGCAGTAAAAAGCAAAATTTTGCTCAAATTTGTGTACAAAAATGAAAGTAGCGCTGAGAAAAATACACGCGCACACCAGTACAGCCAGTGTTGTTACATGGTTTTTGTGAGAGCTACATAACAAAGCATTTTTTTGTTGGAATGACGCGTGAAAACATTGGAGCAACAAAGAAATAACAACTCCTTTTTGGAAAAAAAGGTCACATTTGGAATACGGCACCACCAGAAGCAATATATAATATACAAAAGAACCAGTCCAGTATGTTGCCCCTGTCGAGAGAGCACACCATGTTTGTTAAATATCTCTTCTAGGGATGATGAGGATGATGATGCCAATGCAATGTTGTTGACGATATTCGAGATTTGAAGGTTAGCAGCATGATCTACGATAAAGCATTTTTAATAAAGTTGTAGACACCACTGATTTGCCAAGAATTGACGAGATTTATAATATCTTAAGTGTTTATCCTGAATGCAATCTGTGTATGCATAATATTCGCTGGCATCCATTGTAACTTATCAATTTGGTGTGGTAGCCACCCCAAATGACTTTTTTGTCAGCTTTTATCACTGCTATTGACTGAGTGTGCAACACA
>JAANSN010002909.1:0-21219 GCA_036850665.1 Dicranocentrus wangi
TTTGAAGCGACTCAATAACCAATTTTCTCCAGGTTAATGAGATTCCGGGTCCCTTTCACCGCGGCGCGCGGAGCAACTGAAACAAGACGTTTTGACATTTTTGTTTCTGGAAAAAAGTAAAAGTTGATACGTGTTAGGGAAGTGAAGCGTGAGAAAGTGGATCGTGATCTTATCTCTCTTTTCGATCCCAGCCCAGTATTGCCATTGCCTCTTGCCTCCTCCTCGTCTCCAATTTTCATCTAATTTTGCACCAAACGTGAATCACATTTTCCCCAAACTCTAACAAGATTATGTGTTTAGAGTTGGACGGGTTGCCAGAGTTCTTGATTGGAACGTATGTACATATATGCTTTTCTCTCTGCTGGAATGTGCTGCACACTGACGATACTTCTCGTCGACAAACACTTTGCTTCCCATTTACATTTTGTTTATTCCGTACAAATACAATCATTTATGAAGCGAGTGGAAAGTGTGCCGGGTTTTGGGGTAGATAATGTCCGGAATGTACACAAACTAGGATGAAATTGATGTCTGGAATGACTTTCCATGTGTGTATTTATTGGCGGATCAGCTAGGAACACTGGGATGGGATAGCTTCGTTTTTCACAACGTTATATGGGAAAAGCTATAATATGTTCAGGGCATCATTGACGTATTCCTACTACGATTACCTAAGGAATATAATGCCGGTTTTGGGGTAGATAATGTCCGGAATGTACACAAAGTAGGATGAAATTGATGTCTGGAATGACTTTCCATGTGTGTATTTATTGGCGGATCAGCGAGGAACACTGGCATGGGATAGCTTCGTTTTTCACAACGTTATGGGAAAAACTATAATATGTTCAGGGCATCATTGACGTATTCCTACTACGATTACCTAAGGAATATATAAATATATACCTATGCTTGTTTTCCGCTGTTTCCAGATCGGGAGCTGGAACGGCGAGTCGGTGTTGAAAGTGGATCAGTTGCGCATCATATGATACGAGTCATGTGGAAGGTTTTTGGGTTTGTGATAGTGTTAGCAATGACGTATCTAGAATTTAAAACACAAATTCCAACTTCCAACCAAGTTGTATCATCAGTATGTGACAAAAATGGTTGACAATATAAAGCAAGACTAAGCGCTTCGTCATAGCTTACAATTCGTTTATTTTTCTGAGAAAATGTTATTGTTGTTTGTCTTTTCGTGCCCGTAAAATAAAGATTAGAATAGGTTTGGTCCAAAAGTTGCATCTGGCGCTGATACAAAAAAAGAATCCCCCACTAAATACATTTATTGGGAAATTAATCCCAGCCAAGCGTACATCTTTCCAAAAATATATATTTCTTTCCCCCTTTTCTACTCGTGAAATTGGGATAAAATGCATTCATTGGATAAAGGCAATCTTGGCTCTATTTTCCAGTTGTTTACACCCTCCTGCCAGAAATCTGGCAAAATTGGCAATTTTCATTACTCCTCAAACCTCGCCGACTTGAAGCGTGAAAGTCGGCTTTATCAGACCACTAAGCTCAACCTTCATAGTCATTTAGGGCGCACAGGCTGGTGCACACAACTTTTGTGCAGCAGTTTTTTTCTCTCTACTTACTTACGACTCTAATCTATTTTATCTGGATGTTCCCCCGACTTTTCTCACATTTATTTACTTTTTCCTCCCTCCTTTGACTCTTGCTCTGTAATCAACACACTTTTTTTTATTGGGATTGACTCCGGATCAGATGTGCAAGCCGAATTGAATTACACGACGGGGACAATATGTGTGCCCTGCACAGGAGACTTTGAGTTTAAAACACAGCCTACTTGTCTCTGCGGCGGAGAGTCGGGAGAATTTAATCGGGTTCCTTTTGTTTTTCCACCCGAACTCTATCAAAACTGATCGTCGTGTGACTGTCCACGACAGACAGAATTAAAGTAATCGGTTGGGAAGTATAAGACACCAATTTTGTCCCCTGAAAAACATTCACTCCCGTTTAGGCATACCTTGTTTGTCAGGCAGGGAGCCGTGTCGAACGTGTTTTTATATTGGTTACACGATCCTCCTCCGACATATACCTACTCCCATGCACAAATTTCCCCCTTTTCCAAAGAAAAAGTTGCCAAGCTGAAAAGATGCTCTTTTCCTCCAGTTCCAGTTCTTCATGGGAGAGTGGAAACCTCAAAAAGCGGCTGTGTCCTTGTGAAGCGAATCGGACAATATAACGTGAGAACCTCAGTTTGGCGTTTTTTTTTCTTCTTCTTCAACCAAAGTATATCCGCATCCGGAATCTTGTAAGCATATCATCAAAAACGCGCATTGTTTCCTCCAAAAAGAAACATTTTTCTCAGGAAATCCGGAGTCTTGTAAGCATATCATCAAAAACGCGCATTGTTTCCTCCAAAAAGAAACATTTTTCTCAGGAAAACGGAGAGGAAAATTGAGCAGATGTGTTTCCCGTCTGTTTTTGTTTTTACACTGCCTCCTTCCTTATCCGTACGTCCGTACCTCTCCATAAAACCGGGACGCTTCACTAATCCTGTTTTTCATCTGAGCCTTCTCAAGTACCTACACACACACTAGACTCTCTCTCTCTCGTGTTGTATAATCTCTGAATTTGCACAACTGATGACTGTGGCTGCCAATCCAGATTCATTATAATAACCCCAGAGAATCTCCCATTCTGGGAGGGTGACTATAAAAGTCTCAAATTGTTATTTCATCTTTGTGTTCGACTGGAAATTTTCCGTGATCGAAAATGCCATGCCATGCCATGCAGAGAGTGAGTCAGCAGGGAAACGTTCAAGGAAGGAAATTAGAGCGGATATCCTTTCTCGTTTCATATATAAACCCTCTGTGGCCTGGAAACTGATGGAAAATGATAAACCTCTCAAAATTTGCGTTGTAACGCCCAATCACTTCCTTCCCAGAACGGAGTTTGTTATAAAAAAAAAGATAAATATTTGTGGAGCGATAGTCAAGCGCGGTTCACCAACCAGAGAATGTATGCCAATGCGAGACCTCATATGTGGCAGAACTTTGTTTACCTACGATTTTCCACTCTTGATCAGCTTTTCTCTCATGAAGTGCAACCGATCTGACATTATCATTCGAGTTGATTACATACTTCAAATGGGGGATTATTATCGAATCAAAAATACAACAACAAAATGTCACAAGGAGGAGTCAGTCAAGGTTTTATTATTTTACGAAATCGAAAGAAAAAAAAATTATTAGGTAGTATCCTCCTTTCCTATCCTCATCGCTATTGAACCTATGACGTAACACAAGAAATATACATATATACACGAGGAGAATATAAAGGAAACACGAAACACGAGCCGGAAAACGTGTATATATATATAGGATCACGAAGAAACTACATTAATAGTCAAGTGCACATTTACCCGTTGCTGGTTTCACCATCTTTGTTCCGCGGTTTCTGGCATGTAATGAGTTTTCCTTGTGGATTCCTCGTGGGCTTTTTATCCCTAATGTAAATTGTGCACCCGCAACCTCGGCATTCCGGATTTTACTTTCGGGGAAGCAACTTTTTTACTACTCCACACGGACTTAATACTACATGTGTAATATGTACTTCATCAAATCCAATGCAATATCAGGATTCTTAAGATTTCCTTTTTACGAAGAAAAACCCGTTTCCCTTTCCACATTGTGTTTTGTGGGGGAAAAAGGAATAATCTTTTGTGTTCAAGTGGTTCTTCAAGTGGGCACGGGATAAATATGTGGTGCTCCACACTCCAAATATATCGATATATTTTTTTCTCTCTTCTCAAGAATTACGAAATAGGAAACAGAACGTGCCTCCAGGAAGGGATTAGGATTATGTTTTATGATTGCTCTGTATAAAATACAGGCACATTGTAATTCTTTCTTCTGAGAAGCAACCCGAGAGCAGGCACCACTCTCTCCAAATAATCACAATTCATAAAATCCATTTTCCTTTTAGAATATATATGTTTCAATTTTCACTCCTTTCGGGGAGAAATTGAAGGGGGTGGCGGCGGGGGAATGAAAATGGACGGAATAAATTAAAGATGATGACAGGTTATATCATCTCTGAAATGAAAGGTTAGAGGGTGTTTTGCTGGATATCAGATTTCTTGGAACGTCTCAAAAACCCGTTGACATCATCAATGCATGAATGTATGAACCTGCCACGTTGAATCGCGGAAAAAACTTATTAGAATTCGTTTCGTATGATGGCTGTCGCTAAATGGAAATCGTGGGCTCCAACTGATCATTCCTCTATTTCGTGTTATGTAAGTTTTGAAAATTTCTTTTAGAAAAGGAGAATGAGCTACAACAGAACCTAAAGACCATGTATGCTTCCATTCAAAATCCAAATAAAAGCTGAGAGTAAAGGTTAACTACATTTTTCATGAATTTCACCTTGTCTATCTTCCTCCCCCTCCCCCCCAGAGATTTACAGCTCATGTTTCTGTCAACAAACTGTAAAGGAGCGGCTGTCTGCCCAAACTGCGTTCCATTCAACTTCACCTTCACGATCCGACATAACTGCCTCCACCATTATGTAATAAATTTTAGATTCAAAAAACTACAATACCTCTAATTAACCTTGTGTGTACAACTGTGTCAACATGGAGCTTTTGCACCCGTATCATTTCAATGTGAAATTCTTTCGAAACAAAGAAAAAAACTTTTCACTTTGGCCCACGTAACTGTAACACACCGGCATCCAAACTTACAATCAAAATGGCATCCCATTGAGAACCTGCACACACACCAGCTACAGCATAATTATATATGCATTGTTTTTTGAACCTTGTAGGGAGTCGGGCTTCCCAAAATTTCGTCTACCCCAAGCAAAAAAACTTTTTAATCCCCAGTTGGAAATGTCAAAGCGGGTGAAATCTTCAAAAGTTGAATTTTCCTCCGAAGCCTTTTAATTAACTCGTAATTAATCCTTGCCATTGACTTTCCCTTTGAGAAACTTTTTTTTGTCGCCCATATGGAAATTGTGTCCTTTTCCCCTAGTTTTATTTACAATCCTTTTGTTCTCCGTTTTATATTTTCGAGGCGGTAGTTAATTGAATTATGACTCAAATAATGCTTACGACAGTCGCACCCTGTTTCGAGTCCCATATATATCCCGTTTTTTATAGATCGCGTATCATTTCGATGAAAAAAGTGAGAAATCACACAATCGTCATGGTCGGGATTGCTAGCTGTCAAACTTTTATACATTTTTTCTCGCGAATAAATGAGCAGCGGAACGTCTGCATTTTTAGCACACCCCACGCACGTCATGTTCCATAAGCTGATGTGATGTGTGATGGAAAATGAGACTTTCTCAACGGGATTTCTCTTATTGTTAGACGAATGTCGCATTCCGCTTTTTTGGCATTGACGTAATTTAAAGTTATGACAAAAAAATCCCTTGTTACTGTAATGATCCGGGTACAAAACGACAACCGTGTACCGTGTGCATCGTACCTACCTGTTTCATAACATTCTGCAAGCATTTTTTCTCTTCCCTGATCATCAAGGATAATAGGATGTCAGGTAGGGAAAAATGGCAGGAGTAATAATGCTCCGCCATACAAGACAATATTTTTAGTGGGTAGTCAACCCAATATATAAAATATTCATACTGGAGTAAGTAAATCCCCAACATCCATCTTCATCCCGGGTAATGTCACAACCATAAAAAGTTGTCGGGTTCTTAACGTTCCGAATCGCATCGCGGCGTCATTTCACCATGCACCCCAATCCAACTGGATCCACAATAAGTGATTATCATTAACGATTTCCCTATGGAACAAACATACGCGGCGCGGTGCTATATATGCTGCAGAGCCCGCTGCAGCCCACTTTGGTTTTCATGAACTATAAAAGTAGAGAATCAACAGCCGTTTTCGGTATACGCACCAAAACTCTTGTGAAATTCATGGCTCGTTTCAGACACGGGAATTTTCGAGTTTGTGAAAAACACCATTAACACAGGACTGAGTGAATAGAGTTAGAGGAGTATACCAACCAGTAAACATTTCTTTCGTCTCATTGCACCCAAGTTGTTTGCTTTTATGGCAGATTTAGACGAGGGGGTACGTAAACCAGGGTAAAATGGACAAGGTCGAGGATTAATTTGCGTGTTTTGCAAAAATTTCACAGATTTTTTCTTTGGCGAAATGGGATGGCGAGTTGGCGTAATAGGTCTGTCGGTTCGCTAATTCGGAAATACAAAACAGAGCATATATATAAAACAGCAATGCACCGGAGAGAGATCTCCAATTTATATTTATATTTATATCGAGTTTTCGATTCTCAAACAAAACTAAAGACAATCGTCCTTTTACGTCACATCCACAGTCACATTTGCAATCAAAACTTTTTTCCCGAGTTTTGCCCGACAAAGTCATATATTAGGCAGACTATTTGTCCTTGGTACTTATGTATCGACATTTACGCTCTTCATGTGTACTTTNGTATCGACATTTACGCTCTTCATGTGTACTTTGCTAGAAAGGAAAAGTAAAAAGTTCCATCTGCTTTGTGTACATAGGTTTCGTTCTTCCACCAACCACCATCATCATCACCACCACCACCACAAAAACTACATTTTCGCTTAGTCACTACTACCATAATATTTCGCGTGCGCACTCTGTTATTTTGATAGGCACGTGCCAAGCGACTCCCTAGATGATGTTTCTGTACTGTCGACACTTAAACATTCGCATGGTCGGTCGTCACATTTTTTTTCTTCTCTCCTTCACTTTTCCCCGTCTAGTTTCAGCTGGTGTTTATTTTCGTTCATTTTTCTTTTTTCATTCTTCAGTGGAGCCACCGAGAGAGAAAAAAAAATTCCACTGTGTATATTTCTATCTTAGCTGCTAAATAAAATGTCATTCATGGCATCCTTGAAGTGTCCGAATAATGAGTTTCCCTAGAGGAACTGGCTCGTGTCGCTGACTTTCTAATTCCATTCATTCTCTACTCTTCTTTGGCTTGATGAATAAAAAAATAAGTCTCCCGGGTTTGATCGAGTGTTCAGGAAATATGTCTTTTTTGTTAGTACAACGCAGGAAGGAGCGTACCCCATGCAAACGACGAGGGTTTCCCATCGAGTATAACTTGTCGTCCTCCTTCCCTCTTTAATATTAATACCGATCAATTATCATTATAGATGGGGAGCCCCTCGTCTTAATATATGTATCTTTGCCAAAAAATCAATAAAAATCTCTATTTCTCTTTCTTCCCTACGGTTTCCTATAATATAAAAAAGTAATGGAAACTTCCCATTCAATATTTTTTCTTTGCAAAAAAGAAATTCGATAAAAATCTTGGAGAACATAGCAGCAACGAAGGAACAATGTGGATTGATGATGGATTTCTTATTTATCCTTATCGAAGAAAGGGAAAAAATTTCTTTAGACTTGGCTTCAAGTAGAATCATGTAATGACGATGTGCTCAACCCCCCTCTTCACTTTTCAGAGTTCTTCGAAGGGAAAAAAGGATATTGAAAATCTTTTAATTTATTATCATTTCCTGATTCTCCTTTGCAATTTTCAAAAAAGGTTGTGCTCTGTCTGTATTCCACTTGATGTTTCCGCGTCAGCAGACGGTATTCGGTTTACTAATATTTTTTTTCGTAAGTGGATACGAAGGAGGGTCCAAAACAAGTTGTGTTTTTTCGAGGAAATGAGGAAAAAAAGTTGCATAAAGAGGACAAAAAAGGGAGTGAGTCGAGTGGTCGATACTGTGATTTTCAATTCCACCTTGATGTCTACATTATGTCATCACTCATCAAAATGATCAATATTTGAGAGAAAAAGAGCAGCTATCGTGCAGACTCCCCGTCTGCCTCTTTCGCAACACTGAACCTCCCTCTCATTTCGCCAACTTTTTCTCTCGTTTATAGACCGTCACGGTATGTATAGGGAAAGGCGGCGGTACACCATAATTTATCTCCTCGAGTTCGTCCTCTCCTATTCACGTCCTTCACATTTTAGCAACTCTGATGATTGTATAGCTAGTTGGGCAACTGTGGAAAATACTGACAACTCTCTCTCTCCCTCCCTCTCTCTCTCTTCTCCGTTCCATCACACACGGTGAGTGTCGGCTGAGATGGGATATGTCGTTTGCAAAAAAATGTTGGAAACATTTGAGATCTCTCACTCCACTTCCCCCATTCTAATGTGTTACGTAAGCCTTTTAATAACCTCAAAGAAAAGTTTTCCAAAGGAATACAAAATGACACGCACACATGAAACGCCAAACATTATGGAGTTGACACTTTTGGATTTCTCTCAAC
The DNA here is from genome assembly GCA_036850665.1 of Dicranocentrus wangi. Lineage (NCBI taxonomy): Eukaryota > Metazoa > Arthropoda > Collembola > Entomobryomorpha > Entomobryidae > Dicranocentrus > Dicranocentrus wangi. Next base: position 8,276 of record JAANSN010002909.1, read on the forward strand.
TTTCCCCAAAAAGATATTTCTCATACGGTTACGTTACTGTATATAATTTTTTTGCAATTGCCTCCTGGAGTTATTCCGAACCTGTTCCAGGAACATCTTCACCTCCATCCATGAAACCAACCTAACCCAACCAATCTTATCGATTTCCTTGCTTGACTTTGCCAACTTTTTTTTCGTCATTTCCTCAAATTTTCAAAAAGACTGGTCCTGCTCAATAACCTCAAAAGACGGAAAAGGATGAAAGGAATTTTTTCTTCCTCCCTTTTTTACGGTTACCAATAAGAAGGAATATCGAGCTTGAGGGATCATTCCCAGCACCCATGTACCTGTGCATTATTACAATTGTCTTTTTTTATTGCGACATATATTATATATGTGCCCACACGGTAGACAGAAGCTCCAAAAATCTGAGGCATCCCAGGGACGAACAAAAACTATCCGGAAAGCACTCACGCAGCTATAAATACATATATTTCGCACAACAAACGCAAACTGCAGTGCCCCCTCCCATGTCGTACATTAGAAATTCACGAGACGAGCTTCGTGATGGAGTCAGAATGCAAAAGGATTTTTTTTTCTATTTTCATCATTCCATCTCAAACTCATGCTGAGCATGACTCCACTTCTAGGGGACGTATCGACGAGGGAAAAAACCGGGGACTAAAAATGGAATCCTAATCTGGGGAGTCCATAAAGAAAAAAATGTCATTCCGAAAAAAAATCACATTATGAGTGAGGCGGGCGGAATAAAACAGGCGTTGCAGCGTACTAAGGAATCCATTCCAGCCTCCGCATTTTTTCTTCTTCTTTTGTTTTGTGCAGAAACGGAAAATGAAATGCCATTATTTATTTAGGTCGAGAGGGTTGTTGAAAGGATGAAATGCTGTTGCACTATCCGCATCCTGCTCAAAGCTGGATAAAACAACCCATCTACTGCTGTTTACCAGCTTGCAGGATTACACCTGAAAAGCGACAAAATTTGCACCTTGTGTAGTAGGTATTATTGTTATTTCTTAGCAAAATGGCCGGGCGCTTTGCGACACGGTCCTCCCGATCTCGATTCTATTAAGTATATCATATTTCATACTCATGATTTACATGAATCGGTTCAGCTCCAAAGGTTCACTTTGATTATCTGCTGCTTCATCCAGCTACCACCTAAAGGCATATGGGCTCCACTTCACTTTAGGCATCCCTGGCAGTACCTTATAACATGATTAGCCATACTGCTCCTTGAAGAATAAATCTTCTTCTCTTTATTGTCTCCCTTCCCTTCCAATACATTATCACTCTATTGTACTTTTTTTCTGTAATTGATTGACAGTGTTGACACCCATTCTGCGCGGAGCATCAGCCTCTCAATGTAGCCAAGCCGATTTCCAGCTAAAATCTCGGAGGAAAGCGGCACGAATGTTGGTTGCAGTTGTCGTCATGTTTGCTGTCTGCTACTTTCCCGTTCACTTCTACACCATTTTCACGTAAGTATATCTAGACACTTTCTCCAGCGACATCGCGTCTCGTAAGGATGTGCTCATTTATATATATATATATGTGTGTGTGTGACTCAACATTTTTTTCGATTACATGTACAGGCTAACCGGGATTGAAATCCATCACGAGTATTTGACGTACTTTGCCATGGTTTGCCACTGGCTCTGCTATGCCAATTCCGCTGTCAACCCTCTCATCTATAATTTCATGAGTGGTAAGGAGATCTACGACGATTGTCAACCATTTCCTTTCGTACTTTCTTGGATGTATTTTGTAATCCCAGAAAAAAAGTTGATCTATTTCATTCACGTTGTGTAATTTTTTATTGTGATGATTGCGAAAAATGTTATATGCATAGTGTACTACCCCTCTTATTACAAAAAATAATCATGGGGTAAAAATCCTATATTATATACATACGCAATGTATGTATACCGCATTTCGTACATGTTTTACTCATAGATTTATTATTATGTTATTTTTTCACTATTTTTGATTCACTTTTTTGGAATTCTCAGCCACAGTAAAAGTAATTAGCTTGATTGTATACCTGAAGAAGCGAGTATACCGTGTAATATACCTTTAGGCCTGCTTGCATGCGCTAGATTGTAATTTTGAATAATACACTATACTGTTCTATAAAATATATAGTTTATCCTTTGTCCAAAATGTTCTGTGGCCACTACGCTATTATCGCAAATTGCATGACAAAACCTCAAAATCCCTATTTTCCAACAAAGCAAAGTGATATTGCACGATAAAAGCAAAGTATAGTAAAAAAAATCCCGTTTTGTGTACATTGCACCTCAGAGACCATTTCCTAAGGATAATGTACTCTGAAATCCACCACTTACCAAAAACTTGCCAGTGAGCATTAAACATTCAGAGAAAATTGCTCTTGTTGGAACGTTTTGAGCGGATTCGTGCCAGAGATTTGTAAAAGTGTCCCAGAGCTTTTCAAAAATTTAAACACCGGAAAGTCGGCGTGACCTTGCCCCTGACATGTCGTCGTCATGTCTGACAAAAAAAACACAGTCCGTCAGGTTCTGTTAGCTAAATGGGTTTTTTTTAAAAAGGTTTTAGCATCAAAATCTAAAAATATCACGACGGGAAAAGATGACAAAATGTGTCACTTTTAATCTAAAATATGTAAATCCCATTTTCGGCCTTTGCCACCACCACCACCACCACCTTTTGTGCTCCGACACAAAAGTCAGTGGGCTGTGGCTAATTTCCCCAGAGAAAGGGGAAAAGTTCTATTTTTCCCCCAGATTGGAAACAAGTTCCCATTATGCATCTAACATGTTCGCAACCATTACAAGAAAAAAAAAGTTACGGGGAGACTGAGAAAGTGAAAAGAAAGCATTATGAAAAAAATACACATACGATATATGTTTTTGTATATACTCACTCTAAGTGACTGCTTGTTGCAGGCAAATTTCGGCGAGAGTTTGCACGAGCGTTCCAGTGCATGTGTTCCAAAAACTCGTATATTCCTGCCACCTCTCGTGTCTACTCTTACAATGCTCACCGGCAAAGCCGTCGTGTCTGACAACTCAACGCCAACTTTTAGCTTTTCCCCTCACCAAAATAAAATTTTCCGCTAGGTTCACGTCCGACGGGGTTTGAGCGTGGGGAACGGTGTTTATGAGATCATGCTCACTTTTGCCCTTCAAGCAAACCCTTTCACACTTTCTCCTTCCTTGAAGAGACCCCTTTTTGAGTTTTTGGTGGAATACATGTGCGTAGAGATGGCATTGAGCTGTTGAGAGCTAAAGATTCAGTGCAAGATGTCAGCCAGTCCACATAAGCAAAAAAGTATTACCTATGTTCGTAGTGGTGATGATGATGATGTGAATGTAAGAAAAAATATATACATGTACAACTTTGATATTTTTAATGCTTATTCCACTAGAAAGCTTTTGGGTATTGCATTTTCGATCATTTTTTTTTCTCGCTCGATTTGTTTGTATTTCTTGGAAAGCACTTTTGTAGAATTGGATTTTTTTCGGGGGAAAGGGTAATATTTACTTTGAAAATGGGCTGATTAAGGGGCTGAATTCAAGGGTAATCCACGGTTTTGAATTTTGTATTTCTAGGAAAATTTCGAAAAGAATTTCTCAGAGCGTTTGGCTGCCGAAAATGGCAAACCACACGGGGTCGCGGACGCCGACAGGATGGGAGACGTGGTCGGAACAACAACCACATTCGATTCGAAAGCAGGACCAGTAATGGCCGGGCTGGGGGGAATTTGCCGCGGGGGTCAACTTACACGGCAAGCTATCGGTACGCTCTGAGAACGGAGTTTACCCCCACCCGGAGCACCTATGCTTGAGACAGGCTTTATGTGGAGATGGTGGCTTTCTGAGGAAAACGGGAAAAAGTCAAAGGTGACGTGTCACACAGCTTTTGACAAGGATCTCTCTCTACATCTTTTCTTCTGTATATATACTTAATACAGTTTCGTTTTGTGTTACCTAATTGTAATATATATATTCAGCCAGAATCAAAAACACCATCTCCACATCAGGATCCAACTTCCACTGTAATCTTTTGTCATTGTGACAAGTTTTGAATGCAAATTAATCATCGTTAAAATGCTATTTAATTCTAAAGTGTGTGCATGAGCCTAGCGTGATGTCGTGTATATATTTGTATAGAATTCATAATTTATATTATTGAATACATCGTATCGTGTACCATCGGGATCGGATACCTATCCACGTTCGACGACTAAAAGTCGAGCAACCCTTTGTACATAAAACGTTCCAAGATTTTTGAAAGATATGTATCTCAATTATTCGTTTCGGACATCTAGTATTCTGTAATTCAGGCTGTACATAAACATACATAATTCTATAAATACTTGTAAATATATTTACCTCCGTTTTTGAATTTTAACATACGTATATGATATGACGGATATGTCTGGCATGCAACTTTAAAATATTACCTCAAAAATACTAGAATGTATGTAATTTGAATATTAATTACAAAGTGTCAATAAGGATACGTTTAACGTATTTGTGTAATTTGGACGGGTTACGTACCTCGAAATATATGTAAGCACGAGATTATTATTGTTCGTAAAAAACTTTCATTGTTATCTGATATTATATAATATAATTAAACAATACTATGTTATGTATTTAATGAAAAGTATGTTTTTATAATGAACAGTGCCCATAATATATTATATTCGAATGTCACGTATGGAACAGGGTAAGGAATAATTTTTAGAAAAAGCCAAAATGTTAAAGACTTGAGAACTTTATCCCCACCACCCCAATGCACCAATTGCATGATACTGATTGCCGGAAAGCCCCATGCTGGGCCGAGTGCGTGTGCGTAGTGCGTATGTGATGATGATGGTGATTGATGGATTTGCACAAGGCATATGGTTGATTTTTGTTATGGAATTTATAAGTATGGGATAGTAATAATTATTATATAAATTAAAAATGTAAACCAAACCGTGCACTCAGCTTAGGTATATGCATGTATTATTATTAAAATAGTGAAAAAACAGCTTTGATGTTTACTACTAGTCCTTGATGTTTTAAGGCAGTTCAAATGTTGCAATTATTTTGTAAATACGGTTAAACAGTATTTTTTTGAGGTTTTGCAATATATAAAACGAATATTTTTATTATGTTAAAGAATTCCAATGTTTTTCCAGATTTTCAGTTCAAGTCAAGAAATAGAGTATATCATAAGTACTATATACATATACATACATCAGCATATTACACACTATTCTTATATTTGTTAGTTGAATTTTGAATGAAAGTTTTTTTCAATAAAAAAGGTGTACTTAACGCTACTATTTACACATCACAATGGGGTTTGAAAGGAGTGAATTACTCCACGTTTCAAGAAAACAATATTATTCTTTTTTTTTTTAAATAAACTGCATGTCTTGGCCTTTGAAGAATTCTTTAAAGAATCGTAACCTTCTTGGCCTTGAGGTCCCTCATGAGAGCGATTTCATCAGCGTTGACCGAGTACTGGGTGTTGACACCAGAGATTTGAGTGTGGACTTCGGCCTTTCCGTGGAGGAGATCGATTTGTGGTCCGTCATCGCTGATTGGCTCGACATGCTCTCTGAAAATAGTAGTTTGAAATGGACAACTGAATTTGAAATGGAAATCCCTGGAAAAGTGTAATAATTCTGCTAACTCGCTCGCTCTGTAAACTTACCCAACAACCCTGTATCCATTTTCGTCAGCTTCGTAGTTGACAGTGCGCTTGAAGTATCCGTCGCTGTATGCGTATTGTCCCTTGACCAAAAGCCCTTCACGGGTTTCCTGGCGCACGTGAGAGTGGTCCATGATGCCATCGTCCACAGCGGAGGCGAAGGAGTACTGAGCAGATCTGGCTTGCTCTTCGGCAATTTCGTGGTTGTGCTTGGCGTGACTCCTGATGGGGGCTTCATCCCGCTCAACGTTGGTGATACGGATGGGAGCCTTCTCAACGTGACGAACTGGGGCCTTGAATACTACCGGGGATTCAATTTCGAGAACCTCCTTCCTATCGTCTTCAATAGCGACAACGGAGGCTGGAGCGCCAAGCGACTTGATGGGAACTTGTTGAAGCTTCCTGAGTCCGCTGGCAGCGGAAAGGGCGGCAAAGCCGAGAAGGAGGAGAGCGACCTGGAAGAATTGAAAATAAAATTTAATTTAACTAGTCAATTTAAAAATTCACCGATTATCTTTTCGGATTTTTTTTGGAAAACAACTTACTTGAGTCTTCATGATGAATTCTGGTTTACTTCAGATTGTGAGATCTACTTGATTGACTAGGAATTTGGGTACTGATGATGACTCCACAAAAGGTCCACGTTTTTATACAAAACCAGAAGGACAACTGAAAGGAAAGGCTGAATATGAGGGATGAATGAAGGTCCATGATAAACAAAAACAACCCTTTCGTTTCAGCTTGTGCAACAACGTGTACGTGAACTTGTAAAGCTCTATATGAAAGGTAGTGGATGGATTACGACTAATATTGTGTATGCACAAGCAGTTTCAATTTTAGGACCTTGTCCGGAAGATAAAATTAGATGGCAAGGCCATATTCTATACGAACATAACTGGATTTTGAAGGAAAGCGAAAGTGCATTGTCCTTCCCTTCAAAGCTTCACTAATTTACACTTGCATGCATAGGTATGTCGACCTTGATCTATTTTGGAACATGTCCATAACGTAACGTAATATATGTGTATTTTAAAAGTAGCCTAAAAGGACTGAGGGATAAGGACAGACAGGACAGGATTAGGATAATAATATGCAATATGTGCTAGTGCCATCCTACTTTATTTGCTTTAGTTTTCAAATTAATCTTAAATTTTGGGTGTCATGAATCTTTCATGAAAAGCAGTTTTCGAAATTGTTAATCGTTTTTGAAGATATATTGGTCGACAAAGTACTCTTCGTACTCTCCACTTCCGACAGCAGTCGACAAGATGCCACTCGTTGACGGGTCCTCCTTCCAACCAATAATGCTCTTACATTTTGGGCAACTGCAGCTTTTGGCTTCTTTTCCAAGAATCTAAATTGATAATAGTAATAGTAATAATAATAATGATAATAACCTATTTTCCACTTGTGCTGCAATACCGTTTTTTTAAAAAAAAACATTCAAACATACCTGAAGACTCAATTTTCTTATCCCCTTTGCAGCAGACCACACAGCTCGGTCTTCTTTGGCGAAGCCTTCACCAAACCAATAGTTGTACCACTGGACAACTTCAGCCAGTTTCACATGTTCACCCTGGCCAAACGACATACATTTACGCATTTAATTGTGCACATTATTGAGGAAGTCGAGAATCGAGACAAATGAAATTGTGACTACCTGCGGCGACTTAAGCTTAGCCATCAATTGAAAATCTTCCTCCGAAGTATTCCCCAAGTAGTTTCGATACGCCTCAAGAAACTCGTCGATTTCTTGGTTAATCTCACACGTACTACATAAAACTCGTGATTAATAACACTCACATAATAATAATAATAAATAATAATAACACCAAATGAAGCTGGTGGTTTGACTCACTTGTAGTACTTAGCCGTAGGGCACACATAGATGGCAAAAGTCATTGGAACGTCAGGGACCAACAAGGAGCCAACCACGTAGCCCAACTGTTTCGTGGTTCGGAGATGGTGGAAGGCATGACACATCATGAAGTTCATGGCGCACTGAAACATTGCCGAGTCTTTCGGGTTGCGGTTGCTCACTGTATAAAAGTTGACTATGGTACTAGCATAACATTCCATGCAGGATGATTTCATCCTGATGCACTTCTCCCCTAGTGGTATATCCTTCTTGGATTGTGGTCTGGCCAGAGGCTGCAAGTAAAATAAAATAAAAAGTTGTCAGGTCAGACGCATATTTTTATTATTAACACTTTCAAATACCATTCCAAACCCTACATTATGATTTGCCCGCAAGGGCGAAAAGTCCTGTTCCTCCAGGACGGCTCCCACCCGCTGGAACATCACGGTTGGAACATTCCCTGCCAACGCTACACTTGCAACAGTTGAAATTTTGAACTCTCGGATTACATTCTCCAGATCAAATCTGGTAAAACTTGCAGGGACTCCCATTTCATCATCATCCGCCTTAGGGGCAAAGATATATTTATAAACACTCCTGAAACCAAAACCACATAGGTTACAACAACTGTTACAATTTATTAATAAATTTTATGAGACTCCTGTTTTCTAACCCAACAAGATGCGTTGGATTTCCCAACTTCCAAGTTCGTTCTCCTTTATAAATTTCCAGAGCCTGGCGGAATGTGTCGTCCTTGATGTCAACATCAAACATTGTCAAAATTATTTCATTGATTATTGGTTCCAAGTCGCATCCTACTCCTTCGACCGATACAACAATCCCGTCAGGGGAAACCTCTACCAAATATTTATAGCCACTTCGAGTTATTTCCATGGAGTGTTCTGCCAACTGGACGTGGATATAGTAAGTCCATAGCTCGAGCACTTGACGGCTAAAAAGGGGCGAACAGTTGCCATTACAAGTTTCACTTGACACTGAAAAACAGTTAAAATAATTGTAATATAAAATAATTATTTACCTGAATGGCACATCAATTAGTTCCGGACAAAAAAACTCAATCCCAATGCAGCCCCAGTAGGGATTCGCTCCATCGGCATAATGTCCAACGTGCACTCCCATAACTTTGGTACTTGTCTCTTGTTCCTCACGCTCCTCAACTAAATAGCAAAATATACTGTTAGACAACAGGCCAACTATAAAATATCACGACTAAAAATTTAATTGAAACTTACACATAAAGACATTGCGGCTTTATATCCCCATAATTATAGGGTGGTTGGGGTGCATCCCCAGATCCGCAAGCAAAAACCTCGTTGTCCAGAAGCGAACTCGGTGAGACGAAGCTAAACCTAAAGTCAAGCGGCTTGCCTTTTAGACTCCCATCATTTCTCGGGACAGTGGCATACTTTGCCTCAGTGTAGCGAGCCTTCCGAAACTTCGCCTTGGCGTCTTGAAGAACCTTAATCTTTTCAATATCGATTTCCCTCGGGAACGTAACTATCATGATCATGTTCTTCAGCTGGAACAACTTCAAAGTATCGATCACTCGAGCATGATTGAACCGTGCGTTCATCCAGTTGTTCCAGAAGATGCCGTCGTCCGAATCGCTGTACTGAAGTCCTTCAGCACAAAACGCCACATGCTCTACCGGTGAACGGGTAGGTCCATATTTAATGTATTTTTGCTGTGTCACTCTCAGCTCTTCAAAGAGTCTTTCCATCCTCGCAGCATTCGTTTTCTTGAGCGTATCAATGTACGCAAAGGTGGCGTTCACGATTTCATTGGGGTCTTTGAGTCCGTCTTCGGTCAATCGGAACTCTGCAAGGAAAAGGGTTCCGTAACTGGTCTGGAGAGAGTGTGCGGCAAGACTCAAGATCAGCCCTCTACGAACGAAAAATATTCACTTTTAGACTACGGTAACTTGCCAACTGGTATTTACAAGATAAGTGGGTATCTTACTTTTCCCTTAGACATTCGTCTAGGCTCCCTGCAGATGTGTCCATTAGCATGGCCCGAAGCATGTCGTCCACTTTTTCATTCTCATTTTCCATCCAAATGGAGGCAGGCAGCTCCCAGACAAGTGTCAGCTGTAAGTTAAAAATTAAAAAAAAAGAGTTGAAGTAAAAATCGTAATTTTGCTTTCAAAAATACAAATATTAAGCCATCTTCTCTTTACCTGTTTCCAACTGCTAACTCCTTGCAAAATGACTATGCTGTCAGTCTGTTGGAGCTGGAGTAGTGGGACCTTTGAAGGATGCGTCTTATCACGATTTTGAAACGTTTGGCGCTCCCCCGGCAGCAATTTGGAGAAATACTCCATTGTCCTTCCCTCCAGTTCGTCCAGCGAGTCGGTGCTCTGGGCAAAGAGAAAATCAGGCGTGACAGGTTTCTTTGCAGGCGTGACAACCAGTAATCATTTTTAGTAGTGGTCAACTTACCGTTATACACAGCGTTGTAGCCGACGCCACATAATTTTCATTGTGAAACTCGCGCATTTCCGCCTGCGTTTCCGTACCTCCGGCTCCCAGCGTCTCCAAATTGCCGCAACTAAATTTGGAGAGGGGATGACCCGCCTTGACGCCAATTTCTTGGATCAACATAATCCTAATTAGGTCTTCGATATGACGTTTCAAATGAAACTCATTGTCGACAGCCTTGACCTCCCGGCGCATCAACCCTTTGGCCAACGTGGGGTGGGATAGCATGTCCGCAAACATGTCAAAATTGATGAGCGACAACTGCTCAGGTACCTCATAGTAGTACGTGGTGTGATGGTCCGTGGTGTAGGCGTTGGCATTTGTTCCAAAGTTCTAAAAATCAAAAAAAAAAATAGTGATAAAGTGATTTAAAAAAATATATATAGATATAGTGGAAAGTGGGTTATGGAGCTACCATCACAATCAAATCCCGCTGGTCCTCTTTGGGATACTTTCCCGACCCGTAGTGCACCATGTGCTCCGTAAAATGAGCCAATCCTTGACAGTCGTTGGGATTGTCTAGTGAACCCACCCCCACCGTAGCGGCGACCGTGGTCAGCAGTCTTCGGCCACCTCCTGGACTTCCATCCTTCTTCCAACCATCTTGTCCCTGCCCTACAATGCTGGGCCTGGTAGGCAGGCATGGACAGATGAGCGAGTCTTTCAAACTGACGAACTCGCCGGGAAGACTTTCCATCCACTTCCATACTTGATCTCCCTCGCTCACAAGAAGTTTTGCCTGCAGTGGCGTCATCAACGTATCTGTGAAAAAAAAAATGTAATTACAATTACGCATTTATTACGAATATTATGCTCATAACTTCCATACTTGATCTCCCTCGCTCACAAGAAGTTTTGCCTGCAGTGGCGTCATCAACGGATCTGTGAAAAAAAAATTGTAATTACAATTACGCATTTATTACGAATATTATGCTCATTACGAGGAGTAATGCTAGCCAAAGCATATGCGGTTTGATATTTACCAAAGCAAGAGGCATTTCGATTATGGAACCTGGGTCCACGATGAAGATTACGTCGAGGAGTGGGAGCCAAGTCTTTTGGTTGTGAGATCAAGCAGACTTGTAAGCCATCGGACAGGGTGAGAATCCTGTATGAGTTAGGGTCATTAGGCTGCTTGTCGGGGGTTCGTCGCTCGACTATCTTGTTTCGTGGAGGAGCCATGATATTATATAATATGCAATGGGTGTGAACGAAATGTTACGTGTCGAGTCGGCAGAGTGTCGAAAGTGGAGTCGAACCTTTCAAAAGTGTAAACGGGAGAGTGGAGAGAGTGGGGTGGAGAGTTGGAGAGTGGAGTTTGAGTGCTATGGCTGGAATGGAGAGAAATTAAAAAAATGAGCGAGTCGACCAGTCAACTCTTTTTCGAGCTTACTCGTAGAAAATATAAAAATCTCTGCAATTTCCGCAGAATTGTCAATCGGACGCATGACGAATTATGCCTGTTTCTATGACATAATAATATTGCAACGTGACAGTCCGGGTCCGGGACCGGGGACTTTTACCTGCATGGATACATTGACCTACACTACACGTAACTTAAAAATCTCCATGTCAAATACATGTGAATAGACAGAATGCGTTGTTTTGAACGTGCACTACCAAACTTATCGGTTTCGGTGGCGGGGTGGGTTGGTAGTTGATGATGCTGATACACCACCGCACCGGTAATAATGCAAAAATGCGTACAGATGCATTAAAATTCTTTTTAATAAAAGCTATATATATTCATTTTCATTCATTGCACATGATATTGTGGAAAAATAAATATTTTTCAGCATTTTACGTTCATATATGGCATATAGGTATTATATAAAAATACAAAATGTTCATGATTGACACACGACTACTGCTGTTTACTCTTCTTCCTGAAATACGCTTTACGAAAAAAGCTTGCAAAAAGGATAAAGTATGTGGTGTACATGGCAAAAGCCAGATGGATGTTGCTGTACGGTCGCTTGCATTCATGGCCCGATACTGAAAAAGTTCCAAAAGGATTAGCCACAACCAACAACCAAAGTTAAGAAAACTGTGTCGTTGTTATAATGTTTTACAGGCTTGTGTGACACAATAACTTACATTTTATGTAATACGTGTTGACATTTATAATGACGCCAACAACCATCTGCATTATCTGCAGAATGGTGATCGCCATCGGGATACCCTTTGGAATTTTCACTTGAAGCACCTAGAGCATCATAATAATAAAAGAAAACATGATTAAAACGCCGAATGTGGTGCATGATGTGGTGGTCAAATATTTTCTCCAGAAAGCCTACCTTCATGGCATAATAGGTGTACATCAAAGAATGAACAAAATAGTTCATGGTGCAGAACCACCTGCTCGAAGGATCATACGCGGAATACGCGAACCAACAGTATATCGTGACAGTAACATGATGATACCTGGTAGAAACACAAAAAAAAGCTTGTCTCTACAGTCACATCTAGCTAGGGTATGAACAAGTCACGAACACTCTTCGCGGAAAAAGTTTTTTTTTTTGGTATTCGAATTGCATTTAAAACAAGACACATTCCACACTCCAAAACTTTTTTTCCAAAACCTCAACACCCAAAACCACGTTGACTTGGAACAACTATGCCAGCATCCCGAGAGAGTTCTCCGTAGATTCGGAATGCTATGTGGCCACGTGGGCCTAAGATAATATGGAAAAACTTACCAATGGAGAAATATGAGCGGTTGCTTCTTTAGAATTATAAACAGCGTATCCCCAAACTCGGCAAGTTTCGACCAAGCAAACAAGAGACCCCACAGGGAAGTTGCTACATTGTGATTGTCTCTGAGGAAAAATTGAGAGAAACACAAGATCCAGGTATTTTTTACCACTTCATATATAAATCGGCCAGTGTGGCTTCACTTT
>JAANSN010002910.1:0-21205 GCA_036850665.1 Dicranocentrus wangi
TTTCTTCTTTTTAGCAGAGCTCGTCTCTGTGTATACATACACGACACGGGAGTGTTTTTTTTCTCTCTCGTCTCTTTTTTCCATTCTGTAAGCTGTCATCATATCATATCATCCTCTGATGAGATTTGTATTGAACCCCAAATCCTGTATGTCATTGACTGGATCATTAAACAAATAATGTGCTTAGTAGTTGAGAACACGTTGGGAGAGGATCTTTTGAGAGTGTTGTGATTTTTTGATGCATGTAATAGGATGAGGGTAACTGATGAGTGAGTCTGACAGCTCTTGTCACCTTTCATAAGAGGAAAACACTCCTACGTGAGGTAATGAAAGGAAAAGGCGAAAATGAAAGAAAAGTAGTCACCAATTCAGAGGGAGAGCAGAGCGAAAAAAAAACATGCCACAAGATCAGATATTATTAATACGAGCATAATACACTGTCATGTTGTTGGGTATTGATGGGAAATGGGAAACGTGGGATGAGCAGACAAAGTGTATAGGTTAGGAAGGAGCAGAAAAAAAGCGAGAACAAAAGACTTATCAGATTAATGCCTTAATGGATATTATTACCTACGCAAATTGGTAGCGAGAGAGAGAGAGAGAGAGACAGTGGTGTAATAATAATGTTTTATTTTTTTATTTTTTGCAGACCGGATACGGAGACGGTTCTATGGGATATGACAGCAGTATGCACCCGGTGAGTGTAAGGAAAAATCAAAAAAAAATTTTAATCCCTCTATTCTCTGTCCACTACTGCTTGAAATCAATTTCTACACTAAGATTCCGATAAATATATTTTAGCAAACCCGGAATAAACGTTAATAGATAGGTAGAGTCCAATTAAGATGAGTACAATGGAAGTATTGTTATCGTACAGGGGTAAAATTTGCGAAAAAATGTTATGTACAATAGTTTAATTGAATAGATTTTTAAGCCAGCCGAACCCCCAATAATATGTAGAAAGGTACAGGGTACAGTTTACTGATGACAACGACGACGGTTGTGGATAGTATACAAACCCAACGTTGACACCTCAGGCATGCCATGCATCATACCTAACATTATTATGATCATGCGTTTCATTTTTCTCTAACAAGGACATGTTTTCATGTGCCCTGCGAAATTTGAAGGATGATTGGTAACGCCGGGAGCANTCACTGTGTTAAACCTTTCGGAAATAATTTTTTTCCCTTTCGTGTCTATTCTCTGCTCCTCTCTTGTCTGTATTTTTTTTTCTTTGTAAAGCGTCTTTGAAAGAGGATGATTTCGTCCATAGTCCATATAGGAGGGAGGAGAAGTTACGTTATTTTTTCCGTGTACCGAAATACACTGACGAACACACTAGTGCAATGTTGAAAAGCATAAACCTAAATCTGCCTTCCTTTGCTCTTTTTACTCTCATCTCGTGTGTATTATAATTCCTTGTTCCCTACTTCTTTTTGGCTATTTTCCCACTTGAACCCAGCAGGGGTCCGGCGTCTGTCTTTTCTTTCAGTTTGTCGAGTTTGTATGCACACACGAAAGGAACATTGTAAGGGAGGGATAACATCGTATTTTGCCTGCATTTCCTTCGATGAAAATATAAAAAAATAGAATTTTTAGCCTGCTTATTTGATAAAAAAGAAATGGTGACTTGTCTCGCAAGACAAAAATGTGTAGCATGAGCATGACCACTATTTATGGAATCAAATTGTAGAGCACAATGCACCTACTCTACAACGATTTGATGCTGTCACGAAATGCAGGGTCTCTGAAAAGCGGGTTTTGAAATGTGAACTACGTCTCAATCCAATTGAATATATATTTTAACGAGGCAAATCATAGTAAAATTCAGTTACTGTCACTCAAGGGTCTAAAAACGAGCAGTTGCCCGTCGTCTTCGTCCAGCTCCGCTTCACGACCCGGGTCAGTGTCATGGCACCACCCGAGGGAACAAATCCCAGATTTCCCACCTGTCCAACCACCTCGAGATGATGACAGCGATGGGGAAGATGACGATGAGGATGAGGAGGACGATGAAAGTCAGAGTGCTCACAAGCGACGAAAAATATAGGTCTTAACCACCTCGACTTTTAGCATACCCTCCACCAGTCATCAACATGCATCTTTGGCATAATCTCCAAAAAAAAAACTCTTTTGTTCTTTCGTTCTTTCCGGTTCGTATCTCTTTTTTATATTATTTTCTCTTGTTTTAACCCGAGTTTGCGTTGTGTCCTTTGAAATGCATTGGGTGCCAGTCGTCGTGTGTCACAACTCGGAAACTCAATTAGAAAGATTGTTTGGACTAATTCGAATCATAATTGGCTAGTCTTAGAAATGCTAACTTAGGAATCATGTATTCAAATAGATATATACCTTACAACTAGAATGACCGTTGTTACCTGCTCCACATGACATGTATGCAGTTTTATTGGTTGTCCAGTTTTCCTCTCTGTAGATGTCGAAACGACTGAAATCAAACAACACTTCAAGTTGTTTCGACCAATGTATATGTCTCCAGTGTTCCAGCGTTTTTACATAACATATTGTACATAATATTTTTAATGCAAGTTTGGCCCTTTGTGTTTTAAATCCACTCATTTCAAAAAAAAGAAGTAAAATCCGTTTCCTCTTTGCAAATGGGAGTTTGTTTTATAGTTTCAGTGTAATTACCTAGTTGGCTTTAAAAACGCATTTTTTCATGGGATTTCCTCTTGAGCAAGTCAACTCTCACATTCTTTTTGTATTTTCTTTTCCCGACAGGATGACGAATTTTCCGATGAGTGTTGAAAATCAGCCGCAAACAACTAGTAGCCGTATCGGGAAAAGCAACGTTCTGTACACACACACACCGTTTTTATGTAAAAGAGAGAGACCTCAATAATTACTATAAACTACTATTGCTACATTGTATTTCTACTCCTCTGTACTAAGAAGACACGCGCTAACTTTATGAGAAGATGATGTGGACGCATTTATTATGAGAAAAAAAACAAAACAAAATCAGTTGAGTACGTGATGATGATGGTGATGATCGGTCGGAGCATCACAGCAGTGTTGACATGATTTTAAATCAAATTGTAAAACTTTATATACAAAGTGAACGTTAAAACTACAACTACACAAAATCCACGAAGTGGTCAATCGACAAAAAGAAGAACCCTTTCTACAGCAGCAGCGTAGCATATAAATCGAGGTGGAATATATAATATGAAGAACGAGGCAACAAAAAAAAAACAATTTTCAGCAAAAAATCACTTGAAGCTCAACCCTCATGTAATTTACTCTATATTATTAAAACAAAAATGATTGTGTACGTTTTAAAAAACAACTAGTGATCAATCTAAATCTAAGGTGTACATGACTAGGGACTTTTAAATCATGTAAATGTAACGATTTTTAATTTTAAAGAAAAAATGCTATTTGTTGTAATAAAAGGTGTAATAATGGTAATAAGGTTATAAAAGGTAAATAATATATGTGCGAGGTGGTGCGTGCGATTGCGATTTGTAAACGGGATGAAAAAAGTGTGAATGTAATAATTTCTTTCTGTAGTGTATCTAATTTATATATATAACAATTTTTGTGTTTCTGTGTGAAATCCTGTTTAATATTTTCGTTCGTTGTGAGCGTATTGTTTGATGTTGTATTTGAAATTCTCGTAGAATTCCAACTTTCATTTTTACGTATAATCTTTTATCCAGAATCCAGACCTGGAAGCTCTGGTTTCATTTTTTTCGTTTCACTTCAATTATTCGATTGGATTTTTAAAAGCATTTTTGGAAATGAAATATGAAAAGCCTAGATAATTCTATATAGATGCTAACAGAATCAAAAAAGTAAACATAGGATGCTATTTACTATTTACGATATAAATCTTTACCATAATAAGTAACTTTTGAAAAAGTGAAAAAAACTTCTTCGCTTACCTTTTCTACTTAGCACAGCCCTCGTTCAATTTTTCTATATATTGTGAAGAGGAGCTGTTCAACAAGGAGGAAAGGGACGCGGTCACCTTCCAATGAAAACGAAGTATACGATTGAAAACACATCCATTTTAGAGAAACTTGAAACAGATAAAATTTTTATTATACTACTATATAACTACTACATTTTACTAACTTATTAATACGAATGCTATTAAAATACTGGTAATGTTATATTTAAAAAAAACTACACTTAACTTCTATATAGAATCTGTTATAAAAAAAGGGGATTATTATGTAACGTTATGATGATATTCTCTGATACAATCTATATATAACAAAAAAAAATTGTCTACTTTCCATTCAGTAAATTGAATGCTATGTAGTACTCCAAAAAAAATAATTTTTTGCAAGTACTATATATTCCTATATGCATTCTTCTTCTTCGTCTAGAAAGCAAAAAATCTTCTACTTTGATGACAAAAAACAATTACAGAGAAAAAGAACACTATATAAACCTGTTAAAAACATTAATGGCAGATGTCAGTTTTACTAAATATGGTAGTGTGATAGTCCTGATATATAAAAAAAAACTTTATGCATTTGTGGCTTTGACTTTCAATTACTCACTCAGTGTATACGGTTTTCAATGTGCCGTTATTCGTGTAAAATGTACAAGCAAACGTATCAAATAGTGAAAAGAAAAAAAATTATTATAACTGGTTTTTTATAAGGGAACCATTGGACTCTTTTTGAAAAGAAAATCACATTTTTGTTTA
This sequence comes from Dicranocentrus wangi, assembly GCA_036850665.1. Taxonomy (NCBI): domain Eukaryota; kingdom Metazoa; phylum Arthropoda; class Collembola; order Entomobryomorpha; family Entomobryidae; genus Dicranocentrus; species Dicranocentrus wangi. Next base: position 4,685 of record JAANSN010002910.1, read on the forward strand.
TTGGACCAACCAGGTTTAAAAAAAAAACAACTTTGCATTTTTCTAAAATTGGCGAAAATTGGAGCCCTTGAACCTTGTTTTTCGCCTATTTTTTTCAATTCTGTTACAAGTTATTTGCTTGATTGAACCCTTACGATGCGATGGTTGCTGTTTTTATTGCTAACTTAAGTACTTAATGTGATGGTATACAAAAGAAAATGTTAATTTTGTGGGTGGTCAACTTTCTCTCGGTTTTTGGAGTAGTCTCCACTACTGTTGGCGTATCCTCATCAACTAGTTTTTGACGGTAACATATTTTAGTCAATTGGAACATGGCAGGAACTTTATATAATATGTATCTCTGGATCGCTCTCAGATGATTGTTTTTGACATTTATCATAAAAATGATGACTATGGTTAAAAGATGTTGGGTTTTTGTTGCGACCAAGAAAACTACGTTTTAATAAGCGTTCTCGGTTAATATCAAAATGTAATGTATAATATTGCAATTTTTTATACCCCTGGTTTCACCCCTTTCCTTGTTGTAGGTTTAGATAAAAATTTAGAACGTAGGACCCTGACCAAAACTTGAACTTTTGAGAGAGTCTATATATATGTCTGGGTTGAGTTTTGGATTATATTATATCTCTTTTCTCCGCATTTAAATTACACGAGAAATCAGTAGTTTGTACTAAAACAAAATGTGTAGCTACATACAGTATACACGAAATGTGATGAAAGGTTGCAGAAGTTCATCTCTGTAATCTTGTTACAAAAAAGAGCAATTTTGTTGTTGTTGTTGTAGACATCTCGATCAGGAATTCAGGAACTGAAGGGGAGACAGACAGGATGAGGAATTTTACCTTTATGCTTTTTTTGTTATTTTATTTTTACGCGTGTCGATAATATATGAGATATAGCAATAATAATGACGGTTGTTTTTTGTTTGTTTGATAATGTGTTACATGTTGTATTTAAATTTAGACTAGTAGAAAAGCTCTTTTGTTTTTATTGTCAATGTCTCTCTGTTTAACTGGACGGTTTTTTAAAAATGGTTTTAGTGTAAATATAGGTGTGTGGAATGAGTGCATCTAAAGTGGAAAATGTGTAAATTGGCTAGATTGGTATTAAACTGACTATGAATGAGCGTAACTAGCTAGAAGACAGAGCAGCAAAAAAGATCCCCGTTTTAGGTGAATTTTTTTAGTGGAATAAGGTCGTAAAAGTAATTTCATGTTTTAGAGACAGCACAAAAAAAAGTGTTTTTAAGCGTAGCGGTTTCGTGAGACGTAAAAAATTGCATGACATATACATATATATATATATTATATTATATAGAAGGTATAAATGTTGTTTGTTTCGATTATTGTTAACTTTGTACACATTAAATACACACACACAACTACAAAATGTTGTTAACGGATCATCAGTAGTTTTTAAGATTTTATTTCTCCAAGTTACTTGCCTATGCGTCACGTAGTGGTATCTATTACTATTATATTATATACGATACGTAATTTGGATAGAGATGTAATTATATGGTAAGGTAAGATATATATAAATATATATATATACTATAATTAGTTTTTAAAAATCTGTAATGTTCTGTACGGTATGACATACGATTCTTATTTTATTTTAGGAGATAACAATGATGTGCAACATTATATTGATATGATTATTGCTACAATAACGATAATAAAGGAAATAACTGATATCTTTGTGGATATAACGAAGGAGTGCTAATTTTGAGCATAAAAAGATTCCATGTCACAATATGTCCTTATTACGAGAAATTGGACAAGATGTGAGGTCATTATAAAAAATCTTCAATGTAAGGTAGAATCTCCAACTTACAGGTCCGCCGCATCCACGTCTATAGCTAGGTCAGTATAAAGGAACATGAACGGGTAAACTAGATATTGTCGCGAGAAATCTTGGTCCGAATAATGTACGATGTATGTAGCGTCCACGATAAATATGAGTTGCGATTAGATGTTTCTGCTAAATTGACGAATTATACGAAATTGCTTGGCAGATGTATGCATATTAAGTATATATAGGTAGCTCCGTAGAAAAGAAACAATGGAATAAAGAATGGAGCGGAACATTTTCTACTTCAATGACCTCGAAATACTGATTTGATGATAGTAGCATCAATAGGTTCTAGAACATTTTGTCAGCTTTTTTGGTTGATTTGAGTCATTTCAGGTCAACCGGGGTGACAGAGACTGATTTCAGACGTCTCGAAATAGTGCATTCCTATCACAGATGATTGAAGCTACTGTATTAGCTGATGAACCTACGAGTATAGAAAATGTAATTCGTGTATAATAATAATTCATGAGTGATGTGATAATACAACACTTCACGATGAAGATGGTGATACTGATCATGTATTTATTGTCATATTTTGAAAATATATCCTTTGAGTATTACAATATTATGTATTCGGTCGGATGAACTTGCAGAAAGCATCGCATCCTCGGTGGTACACCTGGTACATTTCCAAAAACAGCTTAGCACTCTACTTTCTTACATCTATTGTCTTCCTTATGGCTATACGGTCTTAAGGAAAATATGTAAATTGAACTTGAAGTGAAAATCATGATACGATACGACTATTTAACAATAATAAAATCATATTTGGTTTTGCGTTGAACTTATTTCCTTTTAGCAATTAAACAAAAGTTGAAAATGAACACAATATACTTTTATGACTTTTTGTCCACGAACGAATACAACACCCGTACACATTGTGCATACTGTCAGGCTAACCATTAACAAACAATACTACGCTTCCGTGAAAACAATTACAAAGTTCTACGGACGGGTCAAAATAATATAACTACACTAGTAACAACGGTTTGAGCATTTGACATTTCTCATAAAAATATTATTTTCTCTTAATAATTCGGACAAGTGGGTTCTTTTTAGCTGAGTTTTGTAACGGTTTCTATGAGGTGATCCCTGGTTCGTCCACATCCTCCAGCAAAAACAACAGCGTTACGTACAGTAATAATCCATTGAAATAGACGAGAAAATAGCGTTGCTCGATTCCAAAAATCTTATCTCGGACTACGGCAGTGCCCGCCCTGTAGCAAAGTTTTAAAAATATGTACATTAACATGAACTCCTACTATATGAACCTGATCCAACTTCGGGTGGAGATCTCGGATTTCACACAATGTTTATGTTTGCATTAGAGAAATAACTTTCGTTTAAATGATTATGGCATTGACAAACAACTTACTTCGTTCTCACAGAATCAAAGGAAAGAACCAAAACACCAAATATTGTCATAATAATCCCGGCAATAGCGGCCTGCATGTGTTTCCCACAACAGTTCATATACTTGTCTCCAGTCTGTTGCCAAATATAATCAAATTGCCGGCTCAATATAGGCAAATACTGTTCCGACATTTTCCTCAATTCCAGCATCTTCTGCAGAGAGTTGCAGTTGGGCTGGGTGGATAGTTTGTTGTGTTTATTTTTGCATATGGTGTGGCTCTCAAGTGTGAGCACACTTGCCAGATCATGAAATACAGATTTCCTCTGAGGATTATCTGGTCGTAAATGTGAATCTTAAATTAACTTGGCAATTGGCAATTTTTACTTATGAGAGGTTTGCACTTTGCACTATACAAACTACTTGCTGATAAAGAAACAACTTGTGCAATGTAAACATCGCAAAACAACTTTTTATATGCACGTATACGTTAACAAGAGTAAAGATATATGGGCTGTATTGTAGTGTAGTCATATCTTATTCCGCTCTCCAGTAGTAGCAAATGGACTTCAGTATCACACATATTCTTAGAAATTACCCGCGTAACCCCCCATCGAGACCATATGTGTGTGTGTAGTGCAGGCAGTGTGTGTGCACTGCACATAACTGTATCACCAGGGTGGTGGTGGTCTGGTGGAACTGGTGTACACATACTTGTACACACGGTATACATATATGTAAAGTAAATGAGTTTAGCAGAACCTCTCATCAAAGCTCAGAAAGCTCAGCTTTTTGCCATCTCATCTCATCGTGCATACATGAAAGTTCATCATCTCCAGTGGTCTTCACAAATTCGTTGCAAACTTTGTACAAGGTATACATTACCCTGAAAATAGGATAAACTTACAATATTCTATTAAAAAGCTCCAACGGGTTTTCACTAAATACCTAAGCAGCTTAGTGGATTGCAAATATGATGTACTACGACTGATGATGAGTGCTCCGCCTATTCCCCGGCAAATGGCTTGTTTACTCCATAGTCCATGTATGCGGAAAGTGGGAAAGTAGAAAGTAAAAATTGAAACTTTACAGGAAATTGCGGAAGATAAAAGGGCACCTTGGAACATTCCTCGCCGGTGCTCCACTCTCGTTTCACATCATGTAATAAACAGATCCATTCAGACCTCAAATACAATTTTTATCCGTCCCGTTGAGACAACTTGGAAGGCGAGAACTGCAAAGCTATTGATAAAGTTGCTGCGGTGTAGGAACAAACATGATGTGGACGTGATGCTTTCACTTGAAATAAAGTATACATGCAGTCAAGCCTCCTCGCTGTCCGTTGGCTCACTGGTTCCCTCACTTGCCCGCTTTCACCAATGGAATCTCGCTTTTGTGGCGAATTCTCACGTGCATTAACCACCACCACATATTCTGCATTTCGGGTGACTGGTACATCGTATAGTAATTGCATTTTTATTCACTCGGGGCCTTAGCATGCTCTAAATATAAAATGGGTTTAACTTTCTCACAAGTCACTGTGTAGACCACAATTTAATCATGTTAAGCAAATTTGCTCATTCCCTTATAGGCACTATATTATATATATTATTTAATATGTACCTAAGATCAATACCTGGATGGAGGGTATATAGGGTACCTAAGATAGTATGAACTTTCTGGAGGATAGGATACTTACTGGAATGGATATGGCAAGTTTATACCCGAACGACATCCTGCATTCTTTTTCCAAGGATTCGCAGACTTCTGTTTGCAAAAAAAAAACTCTGAAATCATACCGAGTCATCCGCAATATATCCAACACGTATTATTTTACGTTAAAGTGGAACGCACAACTTTTCACCCAAAGTCTCACTTATTGTATGCCAACAAGCACCACATGTACATCATTTGTACATGTGAATCCTTTCATTTCTTTCTTCGTATGTGTACCTTCCTGTTCCAGTCCTCTCTGCTCTTTTCTCGGGAACAGAGATGGAAGGATGGAACACGACGATATCCTAAATATCACTTGTCACAAAATAAAACCACTAACTCAGGCAGGCTTATTCTGTTCTCCTTCGTTGGCATAAATAAATAGTGTGCATCCAACTGTTGAAAATCAATTAGGAAATTGGGACTGAGGGAAATTCGTCGAGCTGAAATTAGAAATGCAAAAGTAGCAAAAGTTGTACACCCATTTTCTCACGACGACAAACCCCCTTCTCTTCTCGTGCGTAAGCAAAAGCGCAATACAACTGGACTTTACTGGCTATATATCGTGGCCTTGCGTAACTCATTCATTGTATTCTTGACACATTATTCGCCCCACTTTCTCCTCCTTCTCGCCTAGATAGCAAATCAATATTTCTTGTATTGAAGCAGGAAAGATTCATACAGAAGACAACTACTGCTGTGTCTTCACCTGTGGCAATTGTCTTGCTCATTTCCGATTTCCTTTGGAGCGCAACTTCTTGGAGGGGATTTGTAGAAACACACAGGAAATTGCAGTTTTCAGAGTTCAGTCAGACACAAACAAGCTACCCCCACACAGTCAACTGATAGCACTCTCATTTCATTATAGTATAAATTCATCGTGTGCAATCTCGTTTGGGACCAGTAATTGAGTAATTCGCAATATTGGATAACAGCAACAACATAATTCTACTGGTATGTCGATCTTGAAAATTCGGCCAATGGTGGGGACCACGGTGGACGTTGTTTTTAATAAAGAGTCGAAAGTGTATTTAGCTGGAGAAACTGTGACGGGGAAAATTGTCGTAGAATCGAATGATGAAAAGAGTCTTCGGCTGATTAAAGGTAAGATTGATGAAGTGTGCATCACAATCCTTTTAATTCAGACGACATGCCTACCCCATTACCTTGCTGTAATTCCTGTCAGCTATATAACACAATTATTGTATGAGCTATCTAGTATGCCCGTGTAAAACCATTCCTGAATGCAAACCATTTTGCTGGATTGGTGATTGGGTAGACTGCAATTCCTTTCCTTTCTCGTGATATGTTGATTTAGGATTTTTAAAAATCAAGTTTAATAGGTAATCAATTGGAGTTTTCCGCTTTTTATAAGGGCTGCGAGTGCGGTGCAAGGGAATTGCAACTGTCGATTTGAAGTTTGGTGCTGGCGAAACACTTGTAACGTTTGTGGACGAAGATGCCAGATTACATACAGGTATGTAAACCAGCAGTAAGCCGGTGTCAAATTTAATGTGATGTCTATACTATATTACTAAACCGTATCACGTAGTATATGAAAACATGATCTATGTCTTGTAGACAAATTATCTAAAACAACAAATATTAAAGATGACGCCGAAGTAGTCCGATACGAGTACCCATTTCAATTTCAACTGGGCAAGGATCTACCCTCATCATTTAAAACTCCGTACGGAAAAATGGAGTATTACCTAAAAGCGACGCTGCCAACCGGGGAAGCACTGTCATACTTTCAAGGACGAGGTTACTTCAATGTCCTTGGGATTCTGAATCTCAACTCAAAAAAGGCGTTCAAACAACCCGTCGAGTTGAAGCTGGAAGCAACAATGACAACGCTCCTCCTCACCGAATCTGGCGTGGTCAACTTTTACCTTCGCCTTCCCCACAAAGCGTACGCGATTGGGGATAAAATATTGCTCCATCAGGAAATCGACAATAAAAGCAAGCAACACGTGAAGGCCAGCATTTCAATGATTCAGGTAAGCAAAGATGGAAAATGGAGACACATTTAGGTATAATCCGAGGTAAGGGTCCGCTTTGGCAATTTGATATGGATATGGATTCCTGGTGGTAAAAGTATTTCGAAAACCGTTGAAATTATTTGGCGGTGGTGACAATAGACCTTGTGGAGTCGGATGTTAGAGGGGTTTACTGTGTAACTTGAGGCTTGTCTACAGTAACTGCATTTAGTAATACGCACGAATCTTATGCCGAATTAAGAGGAAGGGCGCCATTAAGTAAAGTGTTTATTTAGAGGGGGGTATATCTCACAATAGGTTAAATAATGGAGGATTGAGTCGTTGAGTGCATATCTGGCTAGATATAAGCAAATGGTGTTTGGTTGGTTGACAAGCATTAACTTATATCGTAAAAACCGACAAAGACGGGGACCCGTGACCCTATATTATCCATTTTCGCATTTCCGCTATATAAACGCTGCCATTACGGAATGGCTGAGTAACAACAATAGTTTCTCTTTGGTTTAAGCACAATGTTTTATTGAGCTCTTAAGTGTTTCAAATTGGAAATCAATTGCATTGTGATTGTGACTGTATTTTTCAAACACTGAAAGACTTATCCTATCCTTTCCACCAGACACTACTTACCTTACCACTGCGAAGGCATGTCAGATGTCCAAATTATTCTCCTCAGAATGCGTCCTTTATCTAGAATGGTTCCCACATTTCTAGTCTATGCAATAAACTTGTTATTTTCTGAAAACTGCAGAAAATTACATACGAGTTTCTTGGATCAGTTCGACTTGACAAGGAGAATAAATTGAAAATTTTCGGGACTGAAATTGCTCCCGAGGCTAAGGATGTCCGGACGGATCAAACATTTGAAATACCGGTTGTCCCAATAACTTCAGAGATTCGACTGAAAGCAGATGGCAAAATAATAAAAATTAATTATTTTCTCAAGGTACGTAATATATAACAAGTGTACATGCGTAAGGTTCATGGTCCAAGGTCAACGGAGGAGAGGAATGTGTGCAGAAAGTGGGATGAGATTTGCACATGTCAATGAATAATTTATTTACTTTGTCCACCTTTTGCAGTACGAAATTGTAAGTCGACCAGGTTGGACGAAAAAGATGAAAGGATATATTCCATTGACAATTGGATCGATTGGATTCAACAAGGATGAGTAATATTTGATTTGATGCAAACAAGAGGATGTGGGATTGTCCCATAGGATGATGGACAGTTTGTTTTTATGCTGATGGAATGGAAATGGGACGTTGGTTGGATGAAAGGCAGAATGTGAAAATATTAAACAAGAATCATGAATATGAGCCTTCTTGTTCCGTGTTTCAAAAGTTATTTAAAGCTGTTTCTCTCTGACTTATGACGCACCTTGCAAACTTGAATATAACTTAATAACTGAATGTAAAATATATACGTAATTCATTGTTATGCCTTTTAAATTGAAATCTTAGGTTCGGTACAGGTGCGGAAACATTTTTAAAACGTCAGTAGAATAATGGATAATCAAATGATGTCATTTTTCTGCTTGCATCACCGTCGATGCATATTTTATTGCATGCCAGTATTAGTTGGTGACCGAGAAGGTAACATAGGAGTAGGAGTCTGTACGGTAGGAAAAGTGTGCATAAAGTCAAAGTATGTTATTGCAAATTAACTAACAGGTAATCATTGTTGTTCAGCAAATCATATATTTGGGTCTGTAATCTGGCTTCATTTATTGAATATTTTACCGTAAACTTGAATTTAAGTTTTTGATGAAAAGCATTGTGGACGGTTCAGTTATTCAGTTCAAGCCCCCTTCTACGTGTAATGTCTTTCAGATGCATCGTTACCCTGTCGTACCAAAAGAAACCAATAGCATTTGGCATTTATATACGTTATTTATGTACTTTCAATTCTCGCAATCGCAAGGATTCTATCCTATTCAGCCATACAATACCATGTAAATAATGTGAAAAATAATAAATAAATACATGCAATTTCAAGTTGATCGAAGATGTTGCATCCAAAACTACGGGTGTTATTTTGAGGTGTCCAGCATATGTAAGGTTTTACGTACAATCTGTACAATATCAACTATCATTTCGAAGCCACTAACTACAACATGTCGTTCTCCTCACTCATATGAGTGTAAGTAGTTCTATTCTTTCAAACTACTTGATACTAACATCCTCCTGTCCTGACACAAAACCAAGTAAATCTCATCATGCAAATACAAAACCGTAATGGACCATGGAAAAAGGGAAAGTTGTTTGTCCCAAGCACAGCAGAAGCAGATACTATTCCTTGGAAGATTTGTGTCAATCAGTCAAAAACATAAACAACCGAAAGTTCAAGGTCCCTGCAAGCATGAAATAATAAAAATTGCTATCCATCTATACAAGATAATATAGGCATTACCCACAGGTAATAGTGGTAAATGAAGTACCTGGAACTGGGTTTTGTATGTGCCTGCTACAAGTGCGTAACGTAATATCGTAAAACGTCCACCTTCATTTCACTTTTTAATTTTCTTATAGTCAGATCTGACAATGAGACCCGTATAAAAAGGCAATAAGAGAAGCCCCGACATGGCAAGTCGAATTGGCAGACGAGAACTCTGAAGCCCGCAGTGCAACCAATTCCAAACTTTGGAGCGAAAATGGGGAAGTTTGTGTTTTTAGTGGTGCGCCTTAAAATTTATATTAAAAAATCTATATTTAATTGCTACTGCTACAAACCACACAGCATTAAGTACTTGTAATTTATCAATTTTTATCAGGTGTTTCTGGTGTCCTTTTCATCAGCGGAGGATATTAATGTCCGGGTTGCGGAAGTATTAGTAAGGAAAATAGTATAATAATAACAATCCATGCAGTCATGTACCAGCTTCGTGTTTTAGCAGCATATAACATGCTTTTAAAACTCTTTTGCAGTTCAATGAGACTATTCGTCCCACCAATGCAACGGCACGGTCCCTGCTCTTAAGCTCACTCCCTCGCCAAACCAATTTGGCATTTGTGATTCGCCATATAGGCATGATTGAATGTCAAGGAGTGGATCACTTTACCGGAGGAAACTTCTTTGAAAGGTTAATCGGCGAACAAGGAGCCGATTTTGGAGGAAACTACCTGTGTGGCCCTACATGTAGAGGGGAGTGTATACCTAATCAGGACGTTGGAGTTGCTCCAGTCAGTCTGTATCCTTTTGGATGTCGGTGCGCTCCAGATGGCTGCGACGCAGGAGGACCTGTCGTAAGCATAACCTAAAAATGAGGAAAAACTTTTCTTATTTATTTATTAACATGTCTCCCAGATTTTGTATTTGAAATGATTTGCAGATACGGAAATTTGGCACCCAGACTTTCAGAATAGTTTGTGTTCCGGACACGAGGTAAGCTGTCTACAACTCTTGCAGCATCTTAACCTAGTTGGTTGATTATGGTCGGGTAGGTATTCAAAATGTTATTTCATAATTGCATTTTGACCTGAATAGGTGTACCTGTGAGGGCATGGCCGAGCCGGGGAAGTACCACGTTGGATATTTATGCAATTGGCTCAACCTCAACAGCAATCGAATTGTATCCTTTTTGGACCGACCTCCTCGACCAGATATGCATCCAACGTATTCGCCAATTCGCTGGTGCTCCTGCTGCCCCCACAATGTTCCACCGTCACTCGGCTAACTTGATTGAAATGTAAATGATGAGGTTTAGTGTTTTGTTTCGTGTGTACACACCGAGTAATATGTTATGTTATATTCCCAATTTATCAAATGATATCCACAATTTACAATACTCTTTTTTTTTACAAATTATGTTTTTATTTATATTACTTGATGCTGATAAAATTATTAGATTCGAATAAACAGAAAATTGCATTAACTCCAAATTGTACTACTGCTACAAACCTAAATCAATATCTTCAGGTTTACTAACACAGTTAAATGCCGCTAAAGTTTTTATGAATCCCATGCTACGTAGTGGACGAATAGGTCCGAAATATCCGAAAGAAAGAATCCGAACCAACTAGCTGGCGCAAGCATGCTCATAACTTTATAACAACATTTACTGCATGGACTTTTACCTTCAAGGTATACCTAAAAGAACGCTGACGTCCTCGATTTCACTTTTTTAAGATGCAATACAAGAAGCCAAAACTGGGTCAACCGAGTTCAAGGCTAGTGCTTGGGATATCCGCAAACAGTCCTTTTTTCCTCCTTCCCAGTCTTGGGTTTACAGATTTGTTTTGAACAATAAAGTCCAGGGACAATAAACAATGCTCCGATTTATGAATAAAAGACATGCTGATGTAAGCTAGATAAAGGAAATGTTTGATGGGATATGGTATGGTATATATGGTATACACATTCCAGTTTCACCCAACCCAAAAAGTATAAAACCTTGAGAATTATTTTCATTTCACTTTCAGTGTCCCTTTTTACTGGAACGCCATCACTTTCGTTCGCAGTATTTTAAACATAAAGTTTTTGTTAGGAACATACCACTTTGTTGCCAGTTAAAAATCATGTACCTATTTGCATTACTCCTTGTCGTGGTAAGTTCTTAAGCATTCTGCAGCAACAATAGAAATAATTATTGGATTATCTCTAATTCATTTTTTTTTAAATTTCAGACTGGAGTTACCTCCTCAGAAATTACTCTAGAAAAATCTGAGAACGAGCTTGTAATTGTACTATTTTTTTATTTACCCATCGCAAGAGTTGTAGTTATCCCTGTGACCAATTATTAATAGCAATGTTTGCGTGCATTTTTATTTTGATAACTCCATTTTTTTAGGCGAATGTCAGCGCATTGCCTGTCACTTTAAGTAATGTCACAGGAGAGGGACGCGCCCTGTTGGACAACTTACGTGGAGTAGCACTTCCTTTTGTCGTTCAAAAACTTGGACTTATTGAGTGCGCCGGTTTAGATCATGCCTTTGGAGGAAAGGTTTTTGAACAAATTATGGGCCCGGGTGCCGACTTTGGAGGTACATTAGCCTCAGCGAATAAATATTAAAACTCATTTAAACCTTTTGAATGGCAGTTTGTAAAATTTCAACTTATTTCTGTTTTTAGCACTTCCTTTTGTCGTTCAAAAACTTGGACTTATTGAGTGCGCCGGTTTAGATCATGCCTTTGGAGGAAAGGTTTTCGAACAAATTATGGGCCCGGGTGCCGATTTTGGAGGTAAATTTAGTCTCAGCGACTAAAAATTTAAACCTTTTGAATGGCTATTTTGTAAAATTTCAACTTATTTCTGTTTTTATTCAGGTAATTATCTTTGTCAGCCAACATGCGGAGGAGAATGTGTGCCAACGCGAGGGTTGGGGGAGGCTCCTATCAGCATTTACTATCCTTTTGGTTGCCGCTGCTCCCCAAATAGATGTGATGCCCATGGACCAATAGTAAGTGCATCATGCTCAAGTTAGAATGGTAAAAAGTCAACCTGATTCATTAAAGCACAATTTGATTTATTTATTTTTTCTAATTTAACAGGTGACTGATCTCATTAGACCGATTTTCCGAGTGATTTGTGCGAGGGACGACAGGTGCACATGTGCGTCGATGCAAGAGTATGGTCCTCAAGTAGGATACTTGTGTAATTGGATTAATCTAAACACGCGCCTGCCGCTAACTGTCGACGGGGAACCCCTCTTTCCAGGATATCCTCCAAGCCGTTCTCCTATCCGCTGGTGCTCTTGCTGTCCTGCTGCTCAGTATAACTATGGCGGAGGATTTGGGGGTGGTGGATATTAAAAATTTTCACACATTTCGAAATTACACTTGCTCGTTTCATTCTTTATCCTTGAATTTAAGTATTATTGATGCGGAATTTATTTTGGCAATCTGGATTGAAAACCAACTATCCTATAGTTTCTAAATATGTGAGTAGCGTGAAACTTAATTATATCAAGTATTGGCATTAACACATGAAAAATCTTTGCTAAAAAATCTCAAATGTGTAAATTAAACTACTTATACGGAATTATGAGCTATAATTTCGGCTGCACAATTTTGATATATTTTAAAATGCACTGCACTCATTTCGTCATTTCGTCATTTCATCATTTCATGTTCGAGTAAAATACGTTTGATATTTTAATCGTTGGCAGGCATTAACAAATAAACAATTTCTCCACTTTTGTACGACCATGAACCAGGAAAACGAAAAGCAGGAACTAAGGGAATCTAAGATGGTAGGTCATGTACATGTTCAAGGTTTTATGATTCCGCCTCGTAATATCCCAAATACATGGCACACTACTACCCAATACTTCCACTTTCCACAGGCAATGTATCATACGGAAATGTTCACAAACCTTGAAGATAATAGCTGGGCTCAGGATTGGATTGGTTTAGATTTTGTCTCCTTTCAATACATTTCATGAAAAGAAAGGGAGTCAAAGCCTCATAATCCGTTGTGCTTGTTTTACATAACATAAGTTTGCTCGGGATACGGTGTAGGTTCATAAATAGTGAAAGAACAAGCTCATCTTTAGCTTTATTCACAATTTGAATGTAGTTGAAGTTAGTGTCCAATTTGAGGAGCTTCACTCATCACAATGAGTCAACTTTGCGTCCTACTACTCTTGGTGGTTAGTGTATCTTATATCTTCTTTAAATGACGCAATTGAAATATTACAGGAAAAATCAAGGGTTTCTATTTTTCCAGGTTTGCTTTAGCACCACCGTCAGCATAACTTCAGGACTTGCTTCGTCATCTCTAAACGATATTGACTCTCCAAGAGTAAATTTTTAAAATAAGTATTTTTTAACAGTTCTTGTGGTTGTAGTAGAGTAGGTAATTGATTTCAAACATTTGGTCATTTTGGTCATTTCGGTGTTTAGGTGAATATTTCCAATTCCAAACTAAACACAAGTGTCTCCAAGCAAGTCCAGGACTTTGCTGGGAGTGGGAGGTGTGAACAACCTCATGGACACAACCCTCCCATTTGTCATGAAACCCTTGGGGCTGATCGAGTGTGAAACTGATTTAGATGGAGTTGGACCATTTTACGAACAAATCCTCGGTTTTAATGCCACCGTTAACAAAACAGAGGATCACATTTGTGGGCCCACTTGTCGAGGTACGGTCGTGCTGCTTTAATAAATGTGACTAGGTATCTAAAATATCTATCCACTCCACTTTTTGTAAACACATTTTACTCTCAACGTGTTCGCTTAGGTGACTGTGTGGCTCGACCTCGGGATGTGGGAATCCCTCATTCGATCTATCCCTTTGGCTGCAAGTGTGCCCAACTGGGATGTAACTTAAACGGACCGATTGTTAGCTCAATCAATCTTTTCAGTTCAAACATTTTATTCTAACATTAAGTTCTGTTGGGCCCTTCAAGTTTAATTAGAATTGACACGGTTGGATAATTTGGTTTTATCAGGTTGCCCCATTACCCAAATCAATTTTCAAGATTGACTGCAGACCAGAACCCCGTTGTACCTGCATAGGAATGGGACGTGGTCACTTTGCTGGATACTCGTGCCAGTGGATAAACACTCGGAGCGGGTTGCCAATCACTTACACAGAGAAAGCAGCAGTTACACTTCCTGGAACTCCTGGTCGACCTCCAATTCGCATCCCAGGCTCAAACTTTATACCTGTTAGATGGTGTTCCTGTTGTCCCCGTATCCCAGTTTTTAGAAGCTAATACAAAGTAATCCGTAGCTATAATGCACTATCTACTTGCATCCTGTTCATTTATCATTTGATTTTTATGCGAAATAAAAAATATAGGGATAAAACATAGTACATCATCTACTTTGTTACAAGATAATCGAATTCTTTAATCAATTGTAGGAATTCGAAAAGACAGCGAATATTTGATTTAATACAAACACTATGCATTGTAACAACACCACATTCAACGTACCTCGCTCAGCGTGCATGTTTTTGCAGTAAAAATTTTAAAAAATAAAACGGGTACAATAAACTATAGGAATCTTTGGATTATGGATAACATACAAATCATTATGATTAAATGCAATTTCATACTCATGAATCATGAAATTGAAATGACCGACTTATTCAATTCAATCAATTCTAGTAGCCTTGAGACCTTGAGACATGACTGACAATGAGATTAAAATGATTTATATGATAGGATACGACACGACATATGACTGTGAACTCTATTAAAGTAAAAATATTTGGTAATTAAAAATGTGTGTAAAAACCAAGAAAAGTATGGACGCACACGTTGACTGACTTGAAACAACACACAGCAATAAGAATCATGCAACTCGATGCTAGGTGCTTAAAAAATTGTAAAAAAAATCCAGGAAATTGTAATAGTTCATATGCCCAATCATGGAGCTTTTGAGGCGCCATTGCCATCCTGTTTATTAGCACCACTTTCACTCAAGACTCATACGTGCTCCTTAAATATATATGTATTATTTTAAAAACTAGTCACAATCCAATCCCAATCTGGAACCTATTAGTCGAATTAAGATGTGTAGGGAAAAGCAGTTTTTACGATAAGGACGTGACCGTGACCATTCCTTGAGGTCTGCGGTTCTACCATGGTTCCATGATGGAATGGATATCGCTCAGGAAATGCCAATATCAGGAATTGGAATATCTATCCTTTGGTTTCCTAATTAATACTGCTCGGATATACGTGTTTTTCTTTGCTTTCTCTTCTTCTTTCTTATCCGGAGCTGTTGCTGTTGATGCTCATGTTGATTTTTAATTTCATGAAACAATTTATCCAACCAAATGGTTTAACATGGGAAACCCTTAAATGACTTTGCATCCAAATTGTTTAAATATTAAAGTAAAACCAGTAAAAGTAAAGCGTAGTATTAACTGTATTTACTCGAGTTAGGTTAAGGTTAGCTTATAAGAATTCTGGATACAAAGAATTATTTAAATAATACACAGCCTTCTACTAATACGATAGAATCCCTTTGTTTCACACGAAAGCGAAGCCGTTACGCACCCTCACAACTTCTTGCCTGTTCAATCAACGAATTTCAACTTTTTGAAGGTTTTGAAGATACCATTCCTTGACCTACTTACATGAAGTTGAAATAAGCTTCAGTACAGAAAAATCAAAGTTAATGTCTGTATGTTTACTTTGTCTGCCATTATACCACTTATTTCTAAATCCGTTAGCCCATTCCGCCTTATCGTCGGGGCGGATTCCTTGGCTTTTGCTGCATATAATTTTCTGTGGGGAATCCTGGCTGGAATTTGAACCGGTTTAGAAATAATCCATGCCTTGATAGCTGCCAAAAGCTGTGAAGCAAAGCAAAATAAACATAACATACAACGTGAAACTACTAAATTACTAGAATACCTATAAAAATTAATCAACAAACGAAATCACAGCAAAAAAACAAACAGGTAAATCTGGGCATCGACAATTAACATACCTCTGCATTATTCATAACCCTGCTGATGAATCGTTCCATCGTTTGCACGCGTTCTCTAGGAGCCATGTGTAGACAACGTGCGAGATCTTTCATCAGTATCAGGCGGAAATTGCTTCGCAATTCATCGTTCACTCCACAACGCGCATGTCTCGAACACTAGGTTCGCTCGACATGGGGCTGCGACTCGACCTTAATTGTGACCTCTTGTTTATT
>JAANSN010002911.1:0-21203 GCA_036850665.1 Dicranocentrus wangi
CCCAACTTCTTTCAAATGGTTGAGTATTTCTATCACAGAGCTGTTCAGCTAGCAGAGTCCAAGTAAGTTTCCTTTACGTTTTGAAGTTATATATCTGTAGTGTAGATCATTAAAATCTCTTGTTTAGAATACACTAGTTAAATTCGCATTCCAAAGGGATATTACGCAGCAGTACAATTTGATATTTTAAATATTGAACTGACAACGACCTTCACGTGCAAGAGCGTTATTAATTTTGTCTAGATTTTCATTGTGATGTTCTTGCGCAAGTCAGAATGACATCATTAACATGACATGTTCTGTGTCTGGTTGTTGCAGACTTGTCGAAGACTTGAACTTGGGCCCACTTGCAACAATTGATCAAAAGCGGGACAAAGCAATAGGCATAATGAGGATGTTAGAACCCTGCCACCATGTTCTCGAGGTGGCCTTCCCGTTAAAGAGAGATAACGGGAAATACGAGATGATCACGGCATATCGTGCTCAGCACTCTAACCACAGGACCCCCACCAAAGGAGGAATTCGATACAGTGATGACGTCAGCATCGATGAGGTGAAAGCCTTGTCTGCCCTGATGACATTTAAATGCGCTTGTGTTGATGTTCCATTCGGGGGCGCCAAGGCTGGAGTGAAAATCAACCCCAGAGAGTACACCGTGAATGAGCTTGAGAAAATCACAAGACGTTTCACTCTGGAACTGGCCAAGAAGGGTTTCATCGGGCCTGGCATTGACGTCCCTGCACCTGATATGGGTACTGGAGAGCGGGAAATGTCATGGATCGCGGATACCTACTCAAAAACCATAGGTCATTTGGATATTAACGGACACGCGTGTGTCACAGGAAAACCCATCAACCAAGGAGGTATTCACGGTCGTGTGAGTGCCACCGGTAGAGGTGTATTCCACGGACTAGAGAATTTTATAAATGAAGCTAGCTATATGTCCATGATTGGTTGCACTCCCGGCTGGGCAGAGAAAACATTTATCGTTCAGGGATTCGGTAACGTGGGTCTTCACACTTGTCGTTACCTAGTCCGAGCGGGGGCAGTGTGTATAGGGATCCAGGAGCGAGACGGAGCCATATACAACAAAAATGGCATTGACCCCAAAGCATTAGAAGATTACAAAATTAGAAATAACGGTTCCATTGTCGGCTACCCGGGCGCCGAGGAGTACAAAGGAGAGGGACTTATTTTTGAAGAGTGCGACATTTTCGTGCCTGCTGCAACTGAAAAGGCCATCACGAAAGCGAACGCACACAAGATTAAAGCGAAAATTGTCGCAGAGGCTGCTAATGGACCGACTACTCCCGCTGCAGACAAGATTCTTCTCGACAAGAACGTCCTCGTTATTCCAGACCTGTACATTAATGCTGGTGGTGTGACCGTATCATATTTCGAGTGGCTCAAGAACCTCAACCACGTTTCATATGGACGTCTAACATTCAAGTATGATCGTGAGTCTAACTATCATCTTCTCGAATCAGTCCAAGAGTCATTGGAAAGGAGGTTCGGACGCGTTGGAGGAAGAATTCCCATTACACCCAGTGAATCTTTTGCCAAGAGAATGGGTGGTGCTTCTGAAAAGGATATTGTTCACTCTGGATTGGACTACACGATGGAAAGAAGTGCTAGGGTAAGTGGCATTCTCCTGGCATTGCTATCCATATCCATCAGCATACATTTTACTTTAAAAAAAATAAAACATTATATTTGCATTTTTATTGCAGAACATTATGAAAGTAGCAATGCAATACAATCTCGGGTTGGATCTCCGCTCGGCTGCGTATGTTCACTCTATCGAGAAGATCTTTAAAACATATGCAGACCAAGGCTTGGCATTCTAAACGGACCGATCGGATGCAGTACGTACAGCAACGAATTATTAGTGTGCGAAAGAAAAATCGTTGCGGCATAATTAAATATGTATCAAACTCAAAACCAAATATTCTCTCCAGCTATGTCATCCAGTTTCTCATCGTAGTCTTGTTATTGCTCACACACGATAGTTAGAGTAGAACCTTGGCAAGTTTTTTGTGCATTAATGTGTATTGTTTTATTCAGAGGTAAAAAGCTTGTACACATGAATTGACGTAGAAATGGAGTTGTTCGTAGAATATTATGTGTTGCTCCTTGTGGCGTTTTTCTGTTGATGTGTCCTTTTATGAGAATTTTTAATCAATTTAAGTTTTAAAACGTCTGCTGAAAATTGTCGACGCTTCAACCTCGACAGCCTTTCAACTAAATGTTAAGTACAACTAATTACACTACAAAAAGAAAAAATTGCGTCAAATTATGTAAAGTTCGTTTTGACAGTGTTCTGGTGGAGATTCGGTTTATATTGTGAGCAGACCGCAACCAGCATCCAAGTATAACTGCGAATTAGTCATTTCTTGTTAAATATCGTACACTAAATGTATGTGTGAGTTTTTAAAATTGAAATTAAATTAAAAATGCAGAGAGATGGATTGGACAGAAGGGCTTAGTCAGCATTTTATTCGCATATATCACCGCGTTTCACCAACTTTGCACTGGCATTTTTTTATGATTCCGCTTTGCGCGTTTGTTGGCCAACCTTATTATAATTTAAAATGGAAATAATAAGTATGTGCAACGCGGAATTGGAAATCCGGTGTACTTGTTTGATATATTCGAACAATTACCCGAACTTCCCCCAACAATCTTAAGAGGAACCTTTTATAGCTTCAACTACTAGTAGTACTACTCAGCTTCGTTGTTCATGAATCCCAAAGGGATTTTACGTTTTTGACATTAATTTCTGATGATTATATTACCTATAACCGTTTGGTGACGGATACTCGAAGTTAAAATTACTTCTCGATAAAGAAATATATAGATGAAATGGCCGATAAAGTTGGGAAATGGTAGTAAGCTTGATGTTGAGGTGCTTTTTGTGTTAGAAACTTGCTCTTTCAATAACTCAATATAACATTTCAGTTCAGTAGTGTTCAATAGATGGTTGATTAGATTGGAAATTTTTCTCAGTTTTATGATGAAGCTTCAAGCAGCACAAGTAAATGCAAGAAGCATGAACATTTAGACCCTGTAGGACAAATTTACACTTCAAATATACATTTCCCCAAAACAAGAAGTCAGCAAGTCAAGTAATCAATATTAAAAGGTAAAATTCATTTCTTCTGTGCCATTTGACGTTCCCTTTCAATACCTGCTTGGTTCACAATTTGGAGAAACGGAAACTATGAAGCTACAGAATGAAACACAGCAGTATTTGTACATGTGTTTCGATTTGCCTTTTCATCGCATAATTTCCCAGAGTGGAAAGTCGAAAAATGGGAATAAGGAGCGGAGTTGACAATAAAGGGGAGTGTGTCGTGACATGGTCAACCTGATGTTGCTGTCATTCACTGGAGCATCAATAATGAGAATCATGATGAGGAAGATGCGGGGGGAAGTTGTATTTGCATTCCAACATTTTGTGTTTGTCACAAGTTCAAAAACCCTGGCGCGCCACGTGTACGAAAAGCAAGAAAAGAAGGGGATGTCAAGTCAACGGGACGGGACATGATGTGACGAAAAGGATCTGGACGGGGGACGGAAGTGTTGTGGATTGTGGATGTGTGATGGGGCTGAACGACTTTAAAATATTTTGCAATATACATAGTGTTTGCTTTTAACACAGATATATACTCTTCCACGTTTGCATACGACCCAGTGTAGCTTAAGAAGCAAATTTAAGAACATACCCTACTGTACGGTTAAGCTAGATAATGAATGTTTGCATTCTCTGAATTCAGATACTTTACAAATTATTTTTTTTGCAAATAAAAACATGGGCTAATTGTCAATTGACTCTTTCAAAAACGAAAACGAGCCATATATCATCATTGATTTTTTAGAGCTATAATGCTCGACTTTTTTTATTGCAACAATGCTTCAAATTATTAAACGCTTAGATAGATACACACACAACTTGAAAGCTGCTATGCTGCAGCTGGCAAGCTGGTACTACTTTCTGCACACTTACTTCTTCTCTTCTTTCTTACCTGTTCTCTGCTGTTCCTTGTTACTGTGGCCAAGCCAGTGTAGCCAGCAACACTCATGGTACTAGCTAATAGCTAAACAATGCTTTCAAACATGAAATGAACACGTTACTTACTTGAGGTTTTATATGCTTTTTGAGAGACGAGATGTACAACAAAAGTACACGCAAAACGCATCCCCAACCTATATCTTATACTGCATAGCAAAAAAAATGAGTAACTAACTAAAAGGTAAGTAGTAACTATCATCAGTTTTGTTTTCACCACCACTCTGACTGACGCTGCTTGCTGCAGTTAGTTGCACTGCCTGCACTACCGCTTTCTGTTGTAAGTCTTTTTCTGTTTAGTGTGTCAGCAGGTCAACCCAAACTTCTGATTAGCATTTAGACTCACTCTGTGTGTGTGTGTGTGTATGTGTGTACGCTCTGTTTGCCCATCCGGCACCTCGACGCTAACATATAAGTAATGCACCGCGTTTGTAACTACTTTTTATCAGTAGCATGACATTCTTATTCTGGCACGCCAACAACGCACGTTGTATGGTTGTATTGTAGTTGTAGTAGTCCACATTTGTTTGAGCCAAAAGCTAATCAAAATTCATTTTTACTTTACCACAAATAACAAACTACGTATTAACACATATTCAATGATGCCCAGTGCATCAACACTTTTACGGTGAATATTACACACTGCATCGCATCTGCATACATTTTAATTGAAAGAATACGACAGACCGACCGACCGACGGACGGACAGACATTGGAAAAAAAAATCTCGCGACCGTTCCACTACACGAGAACGAACGCGAGCGAGCGAGATGAATAATAATAATAATAATAAAAATGCCTAAGTGGCCTCAATTATAAACTTCGCGAGGATTGAATTCAAGTCCTCACTTATCTATAATCTGGTGGAAAGTGTAAAATAGAGGGCAAGAAAGTACGCGCAGATTTTGTAAGTAATACAATTGATACTGTTCTCCTTTTTAGTGACCCAGTTAGTAAGAAATTAAAATGGTGGTTTGTGACAGATTTCAAACAAGTAGTGTAGGCATAAGCAATATGTATTATTAAGCATGCGTTTGAAAGCCAAACTGGTGCACACAGTCTGCAGATAGTGCAGATACGAGCCAACATTAAAAGTACGCATACATAAAACATAGAGGAACAAAGAATCGAATAACCAAACCATATTTTGCTCCCAACCCAAGTTTCTCATGTCTAGTTAGTATTGGGTATGTCTCCTCACCTCAGTCTTCCTTCCTACAATTAAAATATAGCAGCTTTAGCGGTGGCACGCGATCTATACTGATACTTTTTTGATTTATGGCTAGTCCGGCAAGCGAAATAACGTGGATGGCTATACCCAATAAAAAAGTACCAATCTGAAAGAACTGATTTTTACAAGGCTAGAACGGACAAAAATGTCACATAATGGCTATAATCTCTAATAATTAAGATACCAAGTGGACCCATGCCAATCAAACGCAATGCCTATGATAATAAATCATTAAACTTTTAACCCAGTACCACTTCACACACAGATATATCCTGACTGGATAAAATAGAGCAAATTGGTTTTTCCGCAACTAGCGTAAAATGTCAAAAATGTGTGCATGCTCTCTTGTTTTATAACAACTTGAGGACATTATGAACTGACATTGCGAGTTACGACGTCCTGAAACGTTCGGCTCGTTTGGCATCGGGGATTTTAGTCCCGCACTTTAAACGCAACGAGCTGCATGATTTGTTATACTTTTAAAGCCGTGCTCTCTGGTAACAGCTGCCGTTGATGCTATGCCTCAGTGGGCAGGTTCTTTAGTAAGTATAAGGAATGAAAAAGAAGTCAGTTTGCGTTGCAATTTGCAAAAAAAAACGCACATGAATAATGTAGAAGTTTAAGAACATTTGTCATTCCGAATGCAATGCATTGAAAGGAGCAGGTGTATTGGCTAATTGTCTTTGGTCCGTGTATAGTGTATAGTTGAAAGCGCATTGTAATTAGTGTCATGTATGGTTGTTTTACAGGTTTATGATATAAAAGTCTTATTAGCTTAGGATCGGTTTCATTGACAGACAGGTACGTTGGGGAGTTTGGTTCAGCAGAGAGATTTAGTCCTAGTTAATCGTAATAGTTCCGTCTATATCACTTATTGATACTTTCATTCAAGCTAGTTCCTTTACCAGGTTAATTTTGGAACAATCCTTCATGACTAGCTCTTTTTTTTAACGCACAGCAAGCTGCACAATTTATTTAGTGGACTGCTTATAATTATAATTACACCAGAGTCTTCTAATGCAATGCAGGAGTTTGCAATATTAGAAATAGAATATGACAGGGTTCATGATGATTCTTGCTGTGTGTAAAAGAACGGGTACTAGTAAACTTTTATTTATTTAGAGTAAAATGCATAGAACCAAATTGGGACAAGCGAAGGCGTCCGTCTTTACATACATTGCGAATAGGTTGTAGCCGTTGTAGGCCTGTAGTCATAGGTTGTTTTGTTAGGTATGTTAAGTATGTATCCGCCCGCACAAGAAATCTCAAACTTGCTCATGTCCGGCTTCATAATTCATAGGCATCAAAGCATAGTAATAGATAGTAAATGGTAAAGACTTTTGGTACACTTTGGGTATATATGGTAATGGTAATATGTATAAGGTAAAAGTATAATAACAAGAAACAATACCGCGACGAACACTAACTGACGCAGTACCTGAGAAATGTAATGGTGTGATGATGATGATGATGATTAGTATAGTCTACTTTACTTTGTTTGTGGGTTGTGCAGGCAGGCAGATTGTGCGTTTGTGACTCATGATTGTCACGGTTGTTTATGAAACTGTGTCTGTGTATCACCGAAAGGAAGGAACAACTTTGATCAAAAGTAACGTGTGTGCATACGTACGTGGTTACCACCACGCAAAAAATAGTAACATCATTTTCCTGTGAGTTTGCAGTTTGCAGGCGAGGCATGATCCCAAGAAAGTTGAATATGGGACAACCACTGACAATAATGAGTATAGAGTGGCAGAATATTATTAGTTTTATGTATTTACACCATGTGCAAAGTTCAAATCACATTAATTAAGAAAATACAGAGAGTAGAGAGAGTAAGGATGAATTGTAGCTTCACATTCAAATGCGAATTTCTTGCAACAATGAATAATCCTCTTTTATTTATTTAAAAGATTATTGATTTTCGCCATTGTATTTCCTTTGAATGTATGGTCTAGGTTGTCCTATACCTCTTGGTTGCTTTAAATCTAGGATTATCCCAAACTCATCATCAATTTAGATCGTATTCTTTACCATCGCATTCAAACTCTCACATAGAATAGAATAGAACATCTCATATTGGTATATGATGGTCCTATATGTAACCACCTTGCGTGCGTTCTACATATACATTCATACTTGAAGGAAGACCGGGTGTTGTCTGTCGTCTTTGTTCTTGTTTCCTCAATACGCAACGCGCAACGCACGTATATAGAATAATATGGCGATATTATTATAGTAAATGAATGCATGCATGCCTTGATGGCTAGGCTTACAGGCAGGGTGTCTAGTCTAGATCAAAATTTATACAGCATTCATTGTGTGATTGGTGCACTCATCAGTGCAGTGTATGCATTATTAGTGTGTGTGTGTGTATGTGTGTAAGAATGTGACATACGCGGAAAACAACAGACAATTTTTAAATTTGCACCCCTGCTCCATTTTTCAAAACCAAAGTAGACTTTGTTCTACCCATATTGGTTAGAGTGTTGTGCCTTGTTTGAACGTGAGTTTACGAGGGTTTTGGTTGGATATATTCACGATTACCCAGCGACATAGGAAATACCTTGTGCATAGTGATACATATAGTAGAAATGTAGTATTCCAATCAAAACTACTCGACAAACCCGTTCGGGGTTTTTGAGAAACAGCAAATTTTGCAAATTCCCGACGTATCGAATATTACGGCAACATTTCAGTTTGCAATGAAAAATCACTTTCTGTTTTATGAGTATGACAGATTGGCTGATTTTCCATTGGTAAATGCACTGTTGTCATAATAGTCGTGCACAATATATCTACAAAGAACAGAGCATGTAGTTCACACTCCGAATTCGGTTGTATGACGTATTTTCAGTAATCCACGCCATGGGTCGAGCATTTTGAACTTGGAACTTTACAAGAAATAGAAAACAATCAGTTGGAACTGCGGAACACATAATCACAGCAACGCAAATTGCTAATGTTTGTCAGTATCTTAATACGTAGTGGCATTGTGACAAGTTTCAGGGTGTAATTTGAATTCTACAATTTACTCGTCGCAAATTCCTCGTAAATTGTACAATGAGTGAGCGTTGATTTTAAGAATAAAAGCTCAACCCGTGGGGTGGATTGCGAAAACGTAGTGACTGGACAACTTTATAACCACAGCCAAGAAACAATCTCCGATCAATCGCGAATCCCCAAGACTATAGGAAAAGGAGAACCCTGCTTGATCGTACCTTATCAACAACAACTGGTATTCCAAATATCTTGCACTGAAACTTGCGGGGGTGTGCAGGGGTGATATCTTTGCACTTTGTGTGCGATTTTAAGCAGTATATTATCGCCAAGATCGAAATAAAGTCTTTCTGTTGTAATTTTAGAGTGGGACTGTGACCTCGACCATCTGGTCACCAATACGGATGTATTCGACGGGGTATGATGACAACGGAGTTAAACAGTCCTCAGCGGATTTCATACTACACAGGTGTGAGGCTTATTCGGCAACATCAGAGTGGCAACGCTGGTAACTTGAGCAGATCTTCATATCACAGCTTCCCATTCCCATCTCAACACCCGATTCCAACACGGCAGCAACCAGCCCTTCACCATCATGGACAACAGTACATGGCAAATCCGAAGCGGCGCCTTCACTTGCATGATTCTTCGCAAGCAGCACTGCCCGGATTGCAGATTAGTCCGTACAATATTGCAAGCCAGCCACCACCGCCTCTCAACATTTTCCAGCAGTGTCCTGATCAACGTCAATCAAAAGGATGTGTGGGAACCGCCTCATACACAACAAGTTTGTACACCGGGTCCCCTTTGATACGGTGCAATGCGTATTCAGCATCCGGTGAAAATGCTAAAAAGCAAACTCACAAGAGGTCTAACATCTGCCCTAACTATTCGAGTGGAAGTTTGCATAAATTGTGTAACGCTAGCAGTAGTTACGGTTCGAACATTCAAAACCCACACCAGTGCAACGGAGGTGAATGGAGTTGTAGTAGCGGAACAAGTAGCAGCTCTTCAAGTAATGAACACCTTAACATTCTTGAGCTTCAGCAGAAATTGACCCTGCCACCGGCTAGACCAACTCAGCCTACAGAAGCACTTGACGCTTTCCCATCAAAGCCATCAAAGTCACGTAGCGCGTCTCCGAGAGTCCAAAATGAGTCTATACTTGGGAGCTTGCCACGAGTAATGGACTCTTCAGGTTTCAATTCGTCACCTACACCATTCATATGTCTGCCGTCCTCGCAGAAATCTACGGACAACAACAAGAATCTGGATCATTTTTATTTCTTGGATGAACACTGGAAGCCATCTAGGGATGCCATGGATGGAGGCACTATACGTCTAAACACCGGCAGAACGGATGTGAATACTTGTACATCAAGTAGTAAATGGAATAGCATTACTCCTAGTGGCAGTATTTCCTCACCTCCACCCTCGTCAAACAAGTCACCTGAATTACCCATAGTCCCAATGATGGTGGATCAGTTACCCATCCAATCCAATAATAACATCCTGGAGCATGGGGAACTGGATTTCGACGGGGAATCGTACGATTTGAATAACAATAGTTTGAAGGAAGTTGCCCAAACGAATCATCATAATTTCTTTCGTAATGGTAGTTTTAGAGGTTTTATCGGTAACTCAGCTAGTAGTCATCCCGGGTCAATTGCAAGCAAAAATGGGAACTCGAGTGTAGTCAATGTAGAGACGCAAATTGGAACGTTTAATGGCCAACGAGACTTGGAAATTAGGTTATCGTTTATGACAGGAGGCGACCGTGTTAGCGTTAGCACGGTGCACAAGGTATTGCCGGCGGCAAAGCGACGACCTGCATCAACGTAAATACAAGTTTTGCAAACGCATTAATTTTATTCTGGGCAGTATTTGGCAACAAACTTCCGCGCATGTGGAACAGGAAGTCATTAGCATGCGTTCTTTCAATATTTGACTTCAAGATTTCGTCGTCATAAGGGCATTTGCATTTACTATGTATTTTTATTTGATTCTTAAAGCCGCCGAGTGGCACTGATTATGATTCTGTCTGTCATCAGTTTGGAATCCAAACCAGGTTCGGTTGATGGATGACATAAAAAAGGTATAATATTATTGTAAATGAATATGTTTGATGTAGTCTTACTGGCGTCTATCAAATGACATAAAAGTTGAGGTCTGGTACAACGATTAGAATTATTATTTAGGTGCATTAGCTTTCCCTTTGTTTATCTGTATAGCAATAATCTAAATGTCCCTTCAACCTTCGTTCGTTTGTCGTGGGCTGCGGTTTAATATCTTTATTTTTGTTTTTACGGTTCTTATTACTGTCAAACGGTGATATTATTTAATCTGGGTTAAGGGCCACTCTTATATGATTAAATTCGTTAGGAACGATTATTTAAATAGTACAAGTTTATATTCTTATTATTCTGCTTTTCTTGAAAAGTACCAAAAGTAGGAAAGTACCCAAGATTTCTTGCAAATATTCACTTCTGGTGCCTGATAAAAAGGAGTAAACCACCATAACTGTTATTAAACCCCCGTTTGTAACTGGAACATAATATATATTTATTTTATTGATTTTCTTCTGAGTAAAGCAATGTTAGGAGACGCTGTGATGTGAGCTGTTGTTTTAATTTCATGGCATATTGTAATACTTTATTCTTACATCCTTGGAATGAGCATGTCTACTGTCACGTCACGCTGCGCTATCAGATAAAAGTTAGCAGTTTTCGGTATGAAAGGGTTAGGGGTACAAAAACTGCAAACTAGAAAAAGGAAAAATGTAACGTGAAAAGCTAGAAACTGATACGTATATAGTGCAGTGGGCGTGAGACTGGGACTCTGGGTATTCGGAAACTTTGGTATTCGCAATTTTGCAAAAGGCAGGCAGGTAAAAATGGAAACTCAACTTACCAAAACTAATTTTTAATTCTTATGCTCGCGATCGGGAAGTCGTTTCGTGATCGGTTGTCTCTCTCGAAAATCATTATTTTGAAAACTCAGGTTTCAGGTGAGCACTCTTTCCTAGGGCAAAAAACGGCATGCCACCACCTATAATTTACCGAATGATTTATATCCTATTAGCATACACTGATCCGAGTGTACGTATATGAAATTTTAAAATACACTCTATGTAAAAGCTACCTAGTCAATTATACGCGTCGAATTTTATTAATCTTCGCGGATGCTCGCAGCTCGAGTATGATTTCATTGCAGCGTCATTGAAAAGACCATGAGTAAATGCACGGGAAACCCATGCAAAAATTTTCTGTTGCTGCTTCCTAACGTTACTTTGTTACACGCGAATCTAACTTATCTTCTTATTTAATCCATCAATCACTCTATCACTTACGCAGACTCGTAAGTGCTTGTTTCTCTTCTTTCTGGCTGTGAGCCGGTCTGTGTTCTTTTTTATACGTTGTTATTATACAAAGAAGGTGATATTGATGAAATTTGTTAATTGTGTGAACGCATAATTTGACCGTTTTAAATACACGAGATTTTCGTTTCTTATGAAATTCCGGTCAAGCTGTTATTTTATTTTTTTAAGTATATATATGGCTAAAATTATATTATATGGATCATCGATTTTTACTCCCTCCTCTATCAACTAATTTGTGCGTACGCTAGTACATGCTAACATGTTACGAATAAATACAAAAACACTTTATTTTGTTATATGTTGTACTTTCACTTTATTGCTATGCATGCTCAAACTTCAACCGCATCAATTTTGCTTTGCGTTGCATCATGCTGTAACTGAATGATTTTGGTGAAGATGGTGATCAGTCCACACTGAAATGCAATGAAAGACTAATGTATGGTTTCGGTTAAATCCCCTTCCAACTCTCGTGGTTAACGCGACCCCCACCCGGGTACAATAAAGCCAAAATCCAAACGAAGTCCCGAACACCTATCTGTACTTAATTCACAAAGGATCAATCATTCATATACCATTCCAACCAAACCAGTCCAGTGAATAAATTGCATACATATTACCTACCTATATTGGTTATTTATTTGCTAACAGCATTAATATGTCTTGTCCTTGTAACTCAGCTACTTTCTCTCAATGAAACGTGTGAGAAATTCCTGCGAAACTGTATGCACAAAGACTAATAGGGGCATACGTTCCCCTATTACTCTCTTTTGTGAAAAGTGCACATGATGTCAAATCATGTTGGCTGTGCTGTTTCTGATTTAGAGATCCTGAGCTGATTTCAACTTTCAACTGATATTACCTATTGTTGTTATTCATATATTCCTCCTCTCCACCTCCCCTCTGGACGAGTCACAATGTCGTCGACAATAAACCCGGGTTTGGATTTGGCGTCCCGATCTCTCCCCAGTCTCCCCCCAGTGATTTCGAAGAATCTTCGCTTGTAATCGCTCGCTCGCTGCCCCGTTAATTCGCTTGTGCTGGTAGTAATGAATGACTTGCTCGCTCCCCCGTTAATTCTCTAGTTGTTTTAGACAATAAACCCGGGCTTGGATTTGGCGTCCCAATCTCTCCCCCAGTGATTTCGAAGAATCTTCGCTTGTACTCGCTCGCTCGCTGCCCCGTTAATTCGCTTGTGCTGGTAGTAATGAATGACTCGTTCGCTCCCCCGTTAATTCTCTAGTTGTTTTTCATCGCTGATGACGCTGATCCATTAACCTGCATGCCTGACAGTCGTCTATAATAATATCTGTGACAATATACATTGCATATTCATAATATGGGGATATTATGTCATTCGAAGAAATTTCGTTGAAATTACAGCCTTTTTGGTCGTAATAATTTCACATTCTTCGTATCCAGCGTCCCAGTTTATCTTTGTATATATCGAAGGCGTCAGGAAGGGGTGCAACGCGACGCACAGCACTCACAGCAGTCCGAGTCCAACCAATGGCTTCTTCTCTGGCTTCGGAGGCACTAGCACACCTGTCGACGTCGTTGTCACGGGTTGGCTTCATTCATCAGTTGCTATGCTATGGTAAAAGCGGGGAAAATGAGTTTTTCAAAACCTAATAAATCAAATAATCAAACTCTTTAAAAAATACAATAGAAAAGCAAGAATTGCATCTATGCATGTCATGTCATACATCATCGTTTCCGCCAAGAGTCCTTATCCTTAATTACAGGTGATTTGAAATAGAACATATATAATTCAAGAGCAGTGGCGGTGGTGCACCTAAAAGTGATAAAATGTCTGATGACGGAGAGTTGGATGAAGAAATGGGTGAGGAAGTGCCCGATGAAAATCCACCGACTTTAGTGCCCAAGGTGGAAATTGATGGAGAGGACGACGAAGATGAGGAGAATCCAGGTGAATCATCGGGAGGAGAAGAAGAAGGAGGAGATGAGGAGGAAGGGGAAGGGGATGAATACGAGGAAGATGATTACGTAAAAACTACTTTTTTCTTTAATAATAGCACTTACAAAACTATAACCGTAAATAGGTAAGTAACTAGAATTTGCTTTTGTAAAAGGAGGAAGATGAGGATGAGGAGGAAGACGGTGAGCAGCCACAAAAGAGCAGCAGGATACTATCACGCCAAAGCTCTCCCAAAGGTCTAGATGTTAAGGATACGGAGAAACGGAAACAACATTCCGTTGCGACTCACTTGCAAGCTGAATTAAACAAGCAGAAGATCTTGAAAGCGAAGCAAGACCGTGAAAACCGTCGATCTAAATTAGACACCACACACCAGCATCTTATTGATATCATCTCTTTTTATACTGATCAAAAACCCAAGGACGTTGAAGAATTCATTATCGACTCGCAGGAATACATTGATCTGATGAACGTCTTCTTGGAAAAACAGGGATCAAAGTCAATTATGTTTTACTATCAAGAACATGATGCACCTGGTCCAGGTACATACCTAGTTTGCTTTGCAGTTCATGCTAATCTGATTTTTACTGTCAATGGAATGGCTTTTTTGCATTTGCATTTCTTTAACGAACCTTAAACTAAATTAAACGAATGCTTTGATGTTTTTTAGAGTCTGGTCGAACAAATGTGCCAGTGGCGCCAGGTGTCAAGAAGGAAAAAATGAAACGAGTAATGCTGACCACTGGCACTGACATCCCAATGAAGGGAATGTGTATGTATTTCCTTCGGCCCAATACTTCGATTAAAATCGGCACGAAGAATGTGTCAGATGAATGTTATTTTGGAGTGATAAGTCTGCGTGATCCGGATGAACCTGGGATTGTTTTGGACACCCTTAACAATCTCTTGCAAACAGTTTATTTCAAGAACTTACGAGGCAACACTACTTGGGTAACCGTGCCGGATACAGACATGGCTACAAAAATCAGGCACAGATTTCTCACAGCTATAACTCATTATTCCGACTTCTTGTCAGGTAAGTGTTGAAGGTACCAGTAGTTTTATAGTGTTTGGAATGGAAAATATTTTTTTCCAAAAAATCACATATATAAGCAATTTACATTATTTGTAGATTGCAAGAATGACATCGCCAGCCGGCTGGATCTTCGGGAAATCTCGAATTTAGACGACATATCTGAGACAGCAATAAAGTCCACAGACGACATTATAGAGGCANATTTACATTATTTGTAGATTGCAAGAATGACATCGCCAGCCGGCTGGATCTTCGGGAAATCTCGAATTTAGACGACATATCTGAGACAGCAATAAAGTCCACAGACGACATTATAGAGGCAGCTAAGCGTCCAGAGGTCGTTCAGAAGATTGAACATGCCGTCATATTATGGTGCAAAAATATTGAGCGAGTTCTTGCTATTTCTAAGCAAATGAGAAAAGAGACTGACAGTATGGGCCCATTGGCTGAACTAGCATACTGGAGAAACTTAATGGCAAAAATGTGTTATATCATCCAACAAACACAAGAGTGGCAATTAGTCAATTATCTTCAAGTTCTGCTCCAGGCAAAATCTAGAGTTCTCCGGGTAATACTCATATACCGAGAGAAAAATTTCGTTCGTCCTTACTTTTTAAAAATGTAACCAATTACTATGATTGCATTAGCGTTGGAAAGATGTGGATTCCAGGGTTTCAGACGAATACCACGAATCTAGAGATAACGTCCGATATATGTATGCATTGGAGAAATTCTGCCAGCCATTATATCAGGCAAGGAATATAAAGTACAAGTATATGATGACATGTTTTATAGTGATGATGATAATAATTAATTCTATTCTACACTCCCATGATGTGTTTTACTTACACCCTTAGTTTGATCCTCCCGGAATGATCGAGCATATCAATAGTATGATGTATACAATTCGAACGATTCATACTACCTCGCGGTATTACAATACTTGCGAAAAAGTCACTGCTTTGATGGTGAAGGTAAGTCAATTGTAATCATGCTACTACATGTACACTTACTACAATATGAACTTACATTCATATAACTTTTATGAATGCTAAGTTAAGTTTAAAACAAAGTGATGAGGGTTATCGTATGTTATTTACCGATATAGATAAGTAACCAAATGGTTGCGTCTTGTCGCCGCTACCTCACCAACGATGGCACCGAAACCATTTGGAACCAGAATATGCCCGTCATGGTGGAGAAATTGAATGTATGTTTTGACTGACAGTAGTCGCAATGACGCAATATATATTTTATGTGTTAGTCACTGAATGACCCTACCCATCTAATTAATTTCTGGCAAAATAATTTGTGCAATTCGATGTTGGAATTTGCAGAAATGTATCGAACTGTATGAAACATACAGGGGCTCTTATGAAGCTACCAAGGCTGAATTACAAAACAATCCGGATGGCAAACGTTTTGATTTTTCAGTTAATAATATTTTTGGTAGATTTGAAAGATTTTGTGATAGACTTAAAAAGGTAAATACCTAAATATTGCCAAAGTGTCTGCGAAAACAAATCATCAGATAGTAACAGTTGCATTTATAACTACTTTTTTGGACGATTTAGATCATTAAAATCCTAGAGATATTCAATCTCTACAATCCTGTTCATGTGTCTCACATTGATGGATTAGAAGACATCTCCGCTCGAATCATCAGCCTACAAAGAGAAATTCAGTTAAAGTCATACGATCCTTTAGAATTCCGTCAGCCTGACTTCGATGATGATTTTGTAGCAATTAGGAATGCGATCGATGAAATACAAATAAAGATGGAGAGTTTCATGGATACTGCCATCGAAGGATGTCCTACTGCAATGCACGGATTGAGACTTCTGGAAAGATTCCAGAATCTTGGAAATCGCTGCCTTGACGTAGACGGGAAGTTATGGTATCTGTTTCAATTTTACCATAACGAAATAGTACTGATCCAGCAGATTTATGAGACAGAAAAGAATGACACGCCGACTCCACGTGGATACCCTCCGTTTGCTGGGAAAATTGCTTGGGCAAGGCATCTATACAAGTATGTGAATATACGTAATAAAGTGATTAATATTTGACATGATTTTATTGGAAATTCAAGCTTTGGTTTTGTTAACTTTACTAGGAGATTGGAACGTCCTATGAAGTGGTTCCAGGAAAAAACAGATGTCTTGAAACGAGATGGAGCAACCCCAACCATAAAATTGTTTAACAGTGTTGCGAAGAAATTGATCTTCTATGAAATCCTGTTTCACGAATCTTGGATGACCCAGTGTAACTCTGTTTACGATGCACTAGAAGCGCCCATTCTCACATTACGTGGAAACATGCGACAGGAATTGGTCTTGAACTTTGATCCGTTTTTTCGGCAAATAATTGAAGAAACGGAAATCATTCGTAAAATGGATCTTGAGGTACCGGACATTGCCCAAGTGGTTTACTATAAGAAGGAAAAGCTGTACGCGACTTACGAGCGAATCAAGGGGTTATTGGAACGATATCTTGGAACAAAATCCAAAGTTCCTCAAGATCTCTCGGTCTTAATGAGACCCATATTGAAAAAAGTTGAGAAAGCCTTCATGCCCGGTGTTACCAACATAAATTGGACTTCATTTAAAGCAGACGAATATTTTAATTACATTGAAGCTCATCAGAATGAACTCGAAGAGGTCATACGGAAGCTGCAAGAGATTATAACTATTCGAATTAACCAGGCATTGTACGATGTATCTCATACCATGCTTCTTGACATACCTGAGGAGCGTGCAATGAGCCAAGAAGAATTCATGGACCGAATAGCTTCGTTTACGGGGGCATTGTTTCTCATGAACTAGAATACAAATCTAGAGTTTGCAAACATGCAGTTGGGGAACTGATATATGGACTATTAGCTAGCTGTGAACTTCCGGTTCCTGACGACCCTAACTACACATGGTTGAAGGGGTCCGGACTGGACCACCCCCTGTACTAGCAGATGATGCTGCACCCTGCACCACCCAAGTCCACAGACAAACCTCTGGTAGATCCCACTCTAGGCCCGACACAAATGACTAAAGAAGAAATGGGCCATATATACGAAGAATGTAGACACGTTTTTGCATTTTATAATCAAAAATGCATCGAAGCCATTCAAAAAGCTACAAGGATTAGTCTGGATATTTTACGTAGTCGAACTGAAGAGCCTCAAGTGAGCAAACGAAATCCCGGAAAAATTATAAATAGAGTTCCGTTATTTTTCGCAGACTTGGTATTGACCATTCCGAATATCACAATCAAGCCACCTTTGCAAGAAATGCAGCATGTTCTTGTTCGAGGCATTCAGCTGATATGTGAGAGTTTAAAACGAGTAATCATTTGGGGACAAATTCGTCGTTCTTCATTTATGGCAGACTCAGACACTCCCTTCTATAAAGATTCTGCGAAAATGGAAAACGAAGAGCCAGTTCACCAGTATGCTCGCTTGCAACAAACTGATGCCTTTCGTAAGTCTAAAACACACTTTTTATGCTGGATTGTTGATACACGTAAATTATGAGCATTCTATGTTTCTTATTTTCAGTGCGAACGTCAATTCAAGTGGAAGCAGTGAATGTAAAACTACGAAATTGTTTTAAGCCGGTGATGGAGCATAAAGATGTGAGCAAACTAGGTAGTTCTAATGATGCAAACAGTTGTGATGCAAGCTAAACAGAAAATTCAGCTCATTGTAGCTCAATACATGCATTACAACTTTCTCTGGAAAGATACACGGGATGATGAAGTAAAAGGTGTTATAGCCACAGATCCTGTAATCACGGAAATAGAAGCCATCATGAGAACTTACAAGGAACTGGATGAAGAGATAGAAAGCATTGTCCCTTCCCATCTTTAGATGTTCTAAAAAGGATATGAAACTTGGTTTCCGGTGCGAAGTTAAAGAGTGGAAACTTGCATATTGTCGACATCTCAGTAACAAATATAAAACAATTTGCATGCAAATGTCAAAGTTTATTGAGAAGAGTCCAACAAAGAACTTCAGATTCCGATCAAAGACTTGAATGATTTATATGCTGTTATGAGTACACTCGTCAAAATACGGGAGACCCTCTTCAAGACTGAGTCAATGCTTCAACCCATTGAAGAATGTTACGCTTTCCTCAGCAAACAAAACTATCGCGTTCCTGACGACGAATCCCACAGGGCAGCAACAATTCGTTCAAATTTTAACAAATCCCTTCAAACCCAGGAAAAAATCTGTAGCACTCAGAATGTGAATAAGAATACCTAAGCTTATCGAACTAGTGGCAAAGTTCCAGCAAGACCTGAAGGCCTATGTGGAGCGCTATCATACGAAAGGACCAATGAAGGAGGGTTTATCCGTGGAGGTTGCGACAGATCGATTGTTCACCTTTCAGGACGAATTTGACGAGTTATGGGAGCGATACACAATGTGCAATTCTGGAGAAAAATTGTTCGGATTCCCTAGAAGCGAGTATCCAGAATTGTTGACAATCAAAAAGCAATTATCCCTGCTTCAAAAGTTATACACCTTGTATAACGACTTTCTGCGCTCAATGAACTCGTACACAGAATACCGTTGGCCGGAAGTTGACATGGTCAAGGTTATTCATGACATGAGCGTTTTCCAAACGCGATGCTTATTACTTCCAAAAGGGCTCAAGGAGTGGCAACCATTCAAAGTCATCAATAAAAAAATCAACGACTTAAACGACTGGTGTCCCACAGTTGAGCTAATGACCAACAAAGGGATGAAGGATAGACATTGGGAGAAACTCAGCAAAACCACGGGTTTCAGGTTTGACCTGGAGAACGACAATTTCACACTAAAAGCCGTGCTGGAGGCGTGCCTTCTTAAACATAAGACAGAAATAGAAGATATTTGTAATTTAGCCATGAAGGAAAAGGAACAGGAGGAAAAAGGCAACGACAGATTGAGTTGATGAACCAAATTGGATCTTAGAAGAATGCATTAAAAATATGTATATGTTTGGTTTTAGTTTTGGTTTGCGTATAACAGGTACATAATATTGGCTTTCTCGTAAAATCAAATCGATGCAAATTAATGCTAACTTAAATTAAATTAAATGTTGTGAAAAAACTATATGCTTACAATAATATTCTCCGTTCCTTCCTCACATCAAACCACCTGCCAACTTCATCTTCCCAATTTGTACACAAAACTCACATGTCACATATTATCTTTTTGCCACCAAGAGTGCAAGGCAGTGTGCAAACTCCCCATAATTCCCGTGTCTACATCCATCCAACCAACCAATACATGGCTCATGTGTATACCTCAACACACCACAACTGACAACTACACCTCAGAGCACAATGTGATATCCATGATCTGTACTCAGGGATTGGTGGCACTATAATGCCAATGGCAAAGTTACTTTATTTACTGGCCACAGTTGAAGTGGTAGCTCTGAGAATGAATTGGACTTCCGATTTCCAACCATGTCATTCTTGCACACTGTACCATAGTTCAAAAAAGTTGTGCATGAAAGTTTTGGTTTGTAGTTTCTGTCATGTAGAGTTTCAATTTCAATGCATGATTCATAAGATACAAATATGTATTTCTTTATGGGAACGAAACAATCCAATATCCACCCTACCACGCAAGTCCGTAGTCCGTACTATCCTAGAAACCAAAATGAACAACAAAACCCATATTCCTTGCAGTAGCAATCTACTGCTTTATAAATAGGTAGAAACTGGAAAGAAACCATTGTGGCAATATGAATTACTTAATTGGGTACCTCTAGACTAGCATACAAATACCACGTCTAAAAACGATTCATGTGGTGTAATTTGTCTTTAAACTAAGTAATGATACATCTAATATCATAATATTCCGTTTTATCAAGCTCGTTGCGTTTTAAGGTTATATAGTTACCTATGTGTAGTGAGTATAAATTCACTTTTCTCACTTAAAAGTGTTTTAGACTTCTTCGTGAAAATATAAGCGCATTGTTTTTAAAGATGGAAATCCGTGAAGGAGACTACACCAAAGTCATCTACAATTTGGTAATTATCCAGTCTTTCTTACATTAGAAATGGCGACGAATGGATACATGCATTTAAATACTTGCCACGCAGCGTCTTCCCTTCCCACAAAAACATATTATAACCCAATAGCGCAGCATATTTTATTTGTGAAATTAAGCAGATAAATAATTCTTAACAATCTCATGCTGTTGTCCTAGATTAAGGAGCAACAATACAAGGAAGCAATTACTGTTCTTGAGGATCAATTGGAACTCCACGCAAACGTGAGTGAAAGTGGGGATAATGCAAACGCGAAAACATTTGTGACTTATGAAACTGGAAACTCACATTGAGTTTGCTTTGTATTTTAAAAATCATGCGTAGAGAAGTTCGTTAAATAAGTACAAAATTAAAAAATATACTGGTAACTGTAACGTAACAGAGTCGGGCGGCCCTATCCCTTCTTGGATATTGCTATTTTTATTGCCAAGATTTCACCAATGCTGCATTAGCCTATGAGAGACTAGTTTACCTGTTTCCGGCAATTGAAGAGTATCGTTTGTATTATGC
>JAANSN010002912.1:0-21192 GCA_036850665.1 Dicranocentrus wangi
GCTTTCGCCAACATCTCGTAATTGTCGTGAATGCACTTTTGATCACCCCAATTTGTATACAAAACTATTGCTAAAACGGAGCTTAGCCAGTTGACATGGATTACAGCGATATAAAGGAATAGAAAGGTCTGTAAAATGGAAAGCAAAAATGGGTTTAATATGGTTAATTTTACGTATTTTTTTTACATTTTCTCATTGTGTTTGTCTAATACCTTCCAGGAGACGCTTGCATTTGGAATGAAGGAGCCCTGTTTATGAATTTGATTAAAAAGACTCACGAATTTTGAATAATTGTCTGATTTAAAAAATAGTCGAGCCAGTCCCACCAACTGACTGTAGGCGAAAAACATGCGAATCACAATAAAATAGCTTTTCGGGGTGATTTTGTCAACGTTGATGTCATAGTACTCGGGCATGTTGATTATCGCGGTAAGAAGGTTAATTACAACGAGACACCATTCACCAACGCATAACACCTGTTTGAAAAGAGAATCAATGAATTGTGTACTCGTTAGATAGGCCTGTGAAGAGAGTTCATAGTTCGGTGTGACTTTGTGACCTACCTGTTGGAATTTTGATTGTCCCATAGTCCAACTGAACTGGTTGCTGTCGTACTCGGGTTTGAAGGGAACCTGGAGGAGGTAGTAAATAAAAGCAAAAACATAACGTAGAACGTGGAAAGGTTGATGATGTCCATTTCGTGTGAAAAGTGTGTTTTGGGACGATTTCTAACTCCAAGCCAGAGTTAGTGACTTGCTGCACGAAATTTTCGCTCTTGGAAATCATTTTGGCTAGGTTACGCTCGACTGGATTACTTGCAAAACATTTTTATTTAATGTAAGCCAAAGCATACGAGCTGAAGCGGTCTCTGGCAATTGGACCTGAAGTGGTCGCGATAGTGGTTAATGAATTTGATTTTACAATATCATTCAACGTGAAATAAATAAACTTAAATAAGCTCAAATAAACCTTCATTGATTGATAATTTATTCATTGCATAATTTATAATGAGGTTTACTTTGCTTTTGATGTCCTACATATTTTGCTAGAGCCTATTATTGAAGGGTGAAATTTTCTTACAATTAGTGTGTTGTGTACAATATAGAGTCGGTCTTATAATGAGAATAATGGCACTTAATACTTTCTCTTCAGTGTCCACTACTACATTCTTTCCGTGTTGCCAAATTCCAACGGGTGAATAACGTTGACAATGCGGGTCCAATTATGCTGATTCTGGTTTTTACTGTCAGTCAGTTTTCCACACTGATGTTACCCATTCGGACTTTTGTTTGTCAAAGTGAGGGACGTTTTATTGCATGAGTCGGTTGAACTTTTTTTTGGCAATCCAAATACCTCTTCAGTTAAAGTAAAGTTAGTCGTAAAGATCATGTTGTAAAAAGTCGTTATAATTTAGATTTTCATGTGGATTTTGTGACGTATTACTCATATGAACTCTACATCTCGAACAATTACGTCGTAATCACTACAGACAAATCAGTAAATTGGATTTAATTAGAACTACTAATACTACTATGCACTATGAGAAAGAGTAGAGTCTACACAACATGTTTTAATGGTCAAGCCGAATGAAAATGCGTGCAACAAATGAAACAAATTCGGTCGATGAGATATAAAAAATAATAAAATGTTTTAACTATGCATTTGAAATTATTTGATCTAATGTATTGCAGTAATGAG
This sequence comes from Dicranocentrus wangi, assembly GCA_036850665.1. NCBI lineage: Eukaryota > Metazoa > Arthropoda > Collembola > Entomobryomorpha > Entomobryidae > Dicranocentrus > Dicranocentrus wangi. The sequence continues at coordinate 1,699 of JAANSN010002912.1, forward strand.
AAATGTGCATGAGAAATGACTTCGTGAACCCACTCATAATATTTGTTGCATGAAGGAACACGAACATGAATGATGACTAATTTCTTTCTTTAAGGAAAAGTGCAAGTGCTACAAGCATTAGTAAAACATTCTGCAACAAAAACTTTTATTCCATAAGCAAGTACCATATTTATGAATGAAAATAGTTTCGTGAAAATGAAACTATGTAGAACTTTTCCATGCAATGTGAAATATAATCTTGTAAATTGATTAGAGGTAGTGTTTTGTATTTTGTAAATCATTTCTCCACATGCACAAACCATAATTTAGGCAGACGGCAGGAAGTGCATATGCATATAGGTATTTAGATATTCCTTCGCCACTCACCATCATCATCATCATCAATCCCATAATCAGAATTCAGATGACGAATGAGCCACAATCCACAAATATATGATATTTTGTCCCACCATCGCATCCCATACATTGTAGTCTTCGACCGGCGTTTGTGGGATCAAGAGGTAGCCTCCAGTCGCAGTTGGTTTGGCACCACTCGCTCCACAATTTCCAGGTTTCTAAAAATGACACCAAAGCCAAACGTCATTGATCCTCACTGCGACAACATGACAACCTCGAGGAAGGAGGTATTGTACGACGGGTACTACTACGATATCACAGAGTTCATTCATAGGCATCCGGGCGGAAGCTTAATAAACTTTTACACCGAACCCGGGGAAGATGCGACCCAAGCAATTGACCAGTTTCATTTCAGATCCAGCAAGAAGGTTCAACTAATGCTGAAGTCGTTACCAGAGAAGGCCTGCTTCTTTAACCGAAGGTATGTAACCGCACGGGAATGTGTTATTGCTATTTTTGTCATAAATTGAAGCAGATCATTCTGATGTGAGTAGTGTGGTTGTGGTTTAAACAGTGTTTTCAGACTCGAAGACTTTAACAAAGCACCAGCGTCTCAGTCAAGATTTCAAGGAGCTTTTTGAGCAGTTGGTGGCAGAAGGGTACTTCGAGCCATCAATGAGACATGTGATACTACGTCTTGTGGAAGCCATTGGACTGACATTTATTGCTTTTGGATGGTTCCTCCAACCAATATCTTTCCCGGCTAAGCTTTTGGCGTCGTGTATGACGGGGTTTACGTTTAGTCGGTTTGGATGGATTCAACACGAGGGAGGACATAGATCACTGACAGGGATTCCTAAGGTGGACCAGTTCCTTCAGGACTTGACAATGGGTAAGTCGTCAAATATTATATTTCTTACAATTAGTTCTAGTTAGTTAGAATTTTTACTGTGGTTAGTATGTATCCGGATTTATACTTTCTAGTTTTCATTGCCGGTGGTTCATCAATTTGGTGGAATTCTCAGCACAATCGCCACCATGCCATGCCACAACGACTCCAGCACGACGTGGATTTAGCAGCCCTTCCCTTTGTGGTATTTAAACCAGCGGGAGGTAACAAAGAAGAGTGATATAAACTATTTCTTTGTCAGATATCAGGGATTTTTGTACATGACCTTAGACCTCCTTATGGTCACGATGGCCTGGAAATTTTACATTCATCCCAGATGTCAACTGAGGAAGAAAGCTTATTTTGAGATGGCTTTGGGCACGACCTCATTTGGGATAATTTATTTTTGTGGGTTCGGATGGTTTGTCATGCTGGTCTACTGGTTTGCCTTTTTCCTCGCACTCAATTTCTCCCTGAGCCATTCCCACCTGGAAGTGGCGGATAAGCCCACCCACTGGATTGAGTACTCACTTACGCACACGGCCAACATTCGTCCTTCCATGTTGATCGACTTTTTCATGGGCTACTTGAACTACCAAATTGAACATCACTTGTTTCCTACAATGCCTCAATTCCGACAACAAGAAATATCCCATAGGGTCAAGGCTCTGGCGGAGAGGCATGGACTGCCATACCGGGTGTATGGATATTTTGAAGCTTGCCAGCTGGCGTTATCGAATCTCCACGATGTAGGTGTAAAACTGACTGAAAAAACATCTGAAAATCCAGGAAAGTTGTCATGAAAAGCTTTTCCGTGTATTCGGAGAGGGTGGAAATGCCATTTTTATAGAATTCGAATTATGAGAATCACTCCTCCACGCAATACCTACAAAAGACAATGGAGCACATGATATTGTATGCTTGCTAGTATTATCTATGCTTAGCGAATTATCGCAAAATAATTATGGAATTACCCAATTTGCAAAATAAAATTATGATTGCATTACAAAGTCTGCTGGATAATTTGTTCGAGTTTTGCACGAAGTGCCACTAATTAATCGCTTCATTTCTCAATCCCCACGTGATAGAGAGAATACACGATTAAATTTTATTAAAATGTGCTCTGACGTAAGCCAAAAAGTGAAGATGACCACATTGATTGAAACATAGTCTACAAATTACTTTGAGGAAAAGGAAGTTGAAGTTTGTTTGTTTATTAGCAGGACATGCAAATAAAATGCATCTGCATCACACAGTACATAACACAGTCTTCTCCGTCTAGTGACAGCTCATGGTTTCGTGTTCTATTATATATACAAGCATGTCTCCTTTACTTACTTTTATCTGACAATGAGAATCGTTTTGTTTTTAATGCAACTTTGATTTCGAATTGAAACTGACACAAAACTTTTTCAGTGTTGATTTTGAAATGTCACAACATTGGATTTGGATACTCCAATATCATCTTTAATGTCTACATTCATAACGTTTGCAACTTAATATCCTCCAGAGACTAAAAATGAATGTCAGCTTTCATTCCCACACGTCCTTTTATATCCGTGCAATTGCCATTGTTGTACATGATTGCAAAACTTTCATTGTAAATCGACTACGGAGAAATGCTAAAGGATTCTGCTTCCAAGAGAATGCCATAGGAAGAAGTATACATTATTCTTATAATACCTATGGCTATATGGAAAATAATGTTTGTGCACACTTTTCTTGATGGATAGTGCTAGTCACATACAACAAATGAAGTGTAGCATTAAAATATCTTCTTCTCAAGTGAGTTTGTCATACCATGTATCCCATCTACTATTTTACGATATAGAGTCTCAAATGATGTTTAAAAAGTGCCGTAATCCATAAAAGAAATTTTTAATTGATGCGTTCTATAAAAACGCTACTATCAAAACAAAAATAATGAACACAAATGATAGAGTAGTGTTTTATTTATACACTTGTCCCTTTGACAATTGACAAAATAAGAATAAGTAAAGACCTTCCTTTTTCAAACATTTGGTGAAATAACTAAAGCGATGCGTGGCATTCATCTAGCGAAGCATTCTTGTACATTATTGGGGGCCAACTGTGTATTATATTATAAGGAACTTCATCATCAGCAGCATCACGTCATGATCATAATCATAACTATTGTCTGTATAGAATCATTCATTATCTTCCGATTTTCGTAACGCAAACACGGCTATAGCTGAAGCTGTCGGCAGTTTATTTTTCTGTTTTTCAACTCTTCTCCATATTTCCCCTCCATTTAAATCGGAGGTAAAACCATATACGTAAAGTGAAGAAATAGAGAATTTCAACCAAATTCATGATGCTAAAGCCAAGTGTTAAGCCAATTAGGCCAGCAGCTTCAGCTGTAATTAAGATATGTATATTTGGAGTAATAATACCCTTGCAGCAAGGAATATGCTTAAAATACGAAAAATCAAAATACCCAAGAGGTCCGAAATTGTGACGACTGTCTTTCTCTCTTTCACGTAAATGGATTCGGTACCAATATACAGGTGAATGATTGATAAGTTCTCCTTTCTGAAAATAAATTGATACAACACTAAAAAATCTTAACTTTCTACCTTACTCCATCCAACCTCATTTTAAATTATGAATCACCTATCTTTCGTATCCATAATGAGTTCCGTCATCACATTGTCCCTGATAGGAAAACTTGATACGCTCAGTTTGTATTTGATATCTGTACATGCTGGATAGCATTTACACCCTCCAACTCCTTTTCTACTCAATGTAGCTTTAAAAATATGACAATAAATACGTGGTTTACCACTATCAGCAAATTTTATAAATTATATAGTTTCATAAAAACGGTTAGCTACTAACCTTGAACCGTATCAGCGCATTCAAATTCAAGTTGCTTAGCGCTACAATAATGCTCTCCCTTGCTTTCTAATAGTTAAATCCATTTTAAGTTTAAAATGTCTTGATACGAACATAATCTTTCGTATTATGATTTACTTTGCATATGTACTCTGACACAACTACAATTCAGAATTGTCCTTTTTGTAATACACTCTTCCAAGCAATTTCCTGCAGTGTAGAATTTGTATTGTTGCAATTTCGCTGCTTTCTCGGATGCAAAATAACAACCTCGTTTATCCTATACAAACCATTAGACATTGACATGATCAATTGTCACTTGTTTACTCATTCACAGGTCCGATTTTTATACTAGACAACAACACAAAACTTTTAGCTCTCACAACGTCAACGGAAAGGAGATTATCACTGGCAACAATTACTTCCGGTTCGATTTCTACAAAAACTTCCCTCCTGGGTGGCACTGCTACCCCAAACTCCATAACACTGGGAATACTGCTGGGCGAGTGCGACGTAACCTTTAAGAGAGGAAAATGCTAGGGACAGCAAAAACATCCAATAAAAAAACTTAAGGAAGTTTAAAAAATCACCCTAAAGCCAGAGCCATCGTTAGTGATACACGTAGAATACAAATGCAACTCTGGGTCAACCAATAGAGACAACCCATTCTGTTGTCCTCCAGAATATTGCCTTTGCGGATAGCTTCCATAGCTCGCATTCAAATTTCCATTCCCAAACGTCTCCCAGCCAGAATCGTGTTCTGAAAGTCCCGACATTCTTCGTGTTTGTTCAGCAGTCTGTCCCTTGCTAAATACGACGGGTATTCGATTTGAAGTAACAATTAAAACTTCATTTTCAAGTTATTTTGTGGGACATACGGATTGTGCTTTCTCATAAGGAATTTAGGCATCATGTTAAACGTGCAGCAAGCTCCATGTGGGGTATACACCTCTCTAAAAAGTTGGCGACAGTTTGCAGTTTTTCCTCTCCATGTACACTGCACTAGCATATCCTCACACAAATGTGACGCCTAAATGTACTAGTACAACGGAGCAATTTAAACTGGCTGTATATCTAAATCTAATTAGGTAATTCCCCAGGTTAAAAAAATACCTGATGTAAGAATTTACTTGCTGAGTCAACATGCATGAATTTGTGAGGTGCGAAAGTTTCTCCGAACGACTTATGTATCTGTAACTCCAGTTGTTTCAAATCGTTGGTAAGATTCAACAGAAAATCATCTTGAACCCGAGCGTCGGTCAGCTTTTGCAAGGTAACTCTCCGAAAGCTTTGGGCTGACAAGCAAATCTGAGCAAGAAACTCCATCACGCCTACAGCTTCTGTAGCTTCTGAAGTATTTAGTGTGTAACCGGTTTTTACCAATTCACGAGTAAGTGTTCTAGAGATAAATTCATGGGATTTAAAATATAAATCTGAGTTAAATAACTATTTGCATTCGTTTTTAATGCATATACGTTTTGTGTACTTACCCCAATGCCGTCAACATTGCCGGTCCCTTCAGTATGTTTACGTTGCATAATGTAATCGCTGGAAATGGGACATTCTCGATGTCTGTTTCCTTTGGCTGAAAAGTTGTTATGATGGGATTCTTTAAATATTTCAGGTATAGCATGCGTATGTTATGGGCAGCCAAACCGAAGCAACTCAACACCGCAATTATCCAGAAGATTCTAAAATGGAAATGCAAAATTGTATTACCTATACAATAAATATTGAGCAGAGCATGTCTCTCAACCAAACAGGTACACCTTTCAGCTATGTGACGATTTCGAAACCCAATATATTTGACTCCATCCAAAGTACACAATCTAAGGATTTCTCCAACAAAGCCATTTAGTCCACAAGGGTAACACTGCTTCCCTCTTACTCTTGTCCCGTCTCTCATCTTTGCTAGGAATTTGCTTCGACAATAAATTCAAACCTATTCTTACGCTTATACCATGTACTTGCTAATAACGTAGAATAAAATACTTTTAATTTTTGAAGAAAACAACTAGTGGACTGCTTCTTACATGAGAGAGAAAAACATGATATGATAGGCGAATTCGGATTCGGAGCGACTTGATTTCAAAATAATTCCAGAGTATCATTACACACTAGAACAGGAAATTACTATTTCCAAATACTTATAGCCTTTTCAAACTATAGTACATAAGATAGTCTTGGTAAATCCTGATAGCTCATAAATGTTTATAACGATAGATTTTCGAATTGCCGTGCTATATTGATGATTAATATATTGAAGGGATATCTGAAAAATTCAAGGGCTTTGCAGTATGGTTGGTTTAAGACAGATTATGCGATGCGACAACTGACAACGTTCCATGCAGGCAAAATTTTACAATCTCTAGTCAAGTTAAGCAAGTCATAAGATAGTTTACATTTTTGTGATTCATAGAATGTCCAACCAAATGCGGCTTCCTTAAATTTTAAGAATTTTAAATTGGATTGCCAACACATCACTAAAATCGCAAAATTACATACATAGGTCGTCAAACAGGATTGCAATTGCAAGTATTTAGTATGTAGGATAATTATGCTGTGATACAGTTACAACGTACATTATGTAACTACCAATGGAATTGAAATAAACTTCAAAATCCTAAATACGCCACAAGTAATGTAAGAAGTCCGTTTTCTTATATTTCCTGGACAGTGTTATTCTTTCGGGTTGGGATGCAATTGATATATTATTATAAAATATGTAATGAAAGATCCAATAACCTGAAAATCAAAAATAGGATCAAGCCATATATCTAACACAGGCTCGAATAATAAAAAATATCATTTAAAGAGATGAGGAATTTACGCTCAAGAGGAAACGATGAGTCACTGTGAAAAAGTGGCCAGCTTTGAGACCCACGGCGTTTGATGCTAAATCACTTAACAGCAAAGTGACTTTCTTGATAGACAACTGTTCGGATATATCCTCCCGCTCCAACCACTTGCGCATTGTTTGGACCTCCGCTTCAGCCACCGCTCCAAGGTACAACGATATCAGGAACGTCATGAGGACATATAAAATATTCCAAGAGAACATACCGTATGTCTTGATGAACAACGCCAAGTATATCAGTGCCATTCCGGTATAACACAACATGGAACTTCCAAATAGTTCGCTTTGTTCATTGCTAATAGTTTTCAACTCGCCGTATATTGCCAACACCATTTCTGAATTTTGGGAGCACTGGGGACACCTCAAATACCGAGAAAACGAGGTAGCAGCATCCCATATGCCCAAAGCCAATACGATTGTCACGTTTTCCAAAATGAAAGTAATGAGCAAATACATCGGGTTTACGGATATTTCAATTACATTAGCGATAGCAATAAACCCGGTGGGGCAATGGTCGACATTTAAAAAATCCAAAAGGTATTGAAACCCGGGGAAAGGTATGTAGGGGTTATGAGCTGCCGTCTGAAAATCCTTCCACGTGCTGAAAATAATGTATGGTAGTGGTTCAATAAAGAGGAGGATGCCCATTATCTTTTAAGAAAATGTTTAATTATTGATTTTTATTCTTCTTATGAGCTAAGCTACGGCTCGGATAAAGTATGACATTGCAATAAGATTGCTTACCGCATTTATCCAGCATTGTGTCCTTATCGAACTCCACTCGCCGTGATAACTGGCACACCGCATATTTCTGCCAACGTCTTTCATGCGCCGAAACAAGCCGAGGACGCGATTTGATTTCGTGTGCATACTGAAGAAAAAATTCAAATAGCATACTAGCCAAAGAACTTTCATCGCACCCAGAAATAAGGTGGCCAGATCGGTCGATGTCTGTGTGTTGCTAAAATATGCCCACCAGTAGCAAATATTCATTATCAGTTGGAAAGTCAGGGACACGGCAAACACCAACTGTGGGAAAGCAAGAAAATAAATAATGTTGCACTAATTATTACAGACAGATTTCGATCACAATACAATAATAAATGTTTAAGTGTTACTCGTTTAGGTGGGCAATATTACTCGGGTAAAGTGAATCCTGTGGAGGGTTATATCTCCATTACTGGTTATGTAGATTGGGGAAATACCTGTGATGTTGTAGAAATTGAAGAATAGCTTGAAATTTAGAGGAACACAATGCATTTTGGTTAAGAATAGGATTTTATCTGACACCACTGGCGAAAAGAACCTGTTCTTCTGAAAATCAGTATGCGCTGATTTGTAAGATGATGTGAAATCCTGCATTTTGTATTGAACTTTTCAGATTTTCTAATTGTTTTAATTCTTTGGGATAATTTGGAACATTTACGTTTGACCAACGCCTGCATCAAAAATCGCTGAAAATTGGATTAAACGATTTATACACACACCGCAGGGGCAAAAAAAAGTACAACACTTTAACCTAGTAGTTGTTGCCCACTCCCTGCTAATGGATATTAATATTAATTTGTGCTCTCTAATGATATTTGGAATGAGTACATAAATGGAAGTGGTAGCGTTAATGGAAATAAATTAATTCAGCAACAAATCACTTTGCAAATTAGTCTTGGCTCTGGTATACTTTGTCCTTCGAGAAATAAGTTAATACAGACATTTGATTTTGGTTGCGAATTTGTACTTCATGCTTAATTTGAGAGACTTGTTTTGCTAATTACCAAATTATACACGTTGATTTTGGAGTAAGTTGTTAAAAACCAAAAGTAAATATAGGAGGGGTGTGCTGAAGTGTTGTGGATACTTTTACCAAGTCCGAGAAAATGCAAATAAAATTTACATTTTAACATTCCAACTTTAGTATCAATTTAACATTGTTGGCACGGTTTCTTGCATCATAAGTATCTGTCAGCAACATTGGCTCTTATTGCGAGTTACTCTAATTGACCGTTGTTTTTCAACGGGAAATAGTCGATATAATAGCCCATTTCACACACTTTCCCATGTAGGATGTGAACTTAACTTCTGTTGCATGAGTTTCTTATGTTATTTTTTATCTCTACCATTCAAGTTTCAACGAATTTTAACATGTTTGCGTAAAGTAGTACTGTTTTGAGTCATGGATTTGAAACACTGGAAGAAATCCCCTGATTTCCAGGCATTTGGCACACATTCCCATGTGCTGTCCACGAAGGGCAGATTTTCTCCCGCAAGGATCCCACTGCCGCTGAATTTCAAGGCATTTTTTAACTGCTACAACTTCATTGGCGTAATCCCCCTTTGTGTAGACAGTAGTGGTGTCATTACTCACCGGACGACGCTGTTATCACGAGTAATCCTATCTTAAAATACGCCTACGCTTTATCTTTAAAAGGTTAACCAACATAAACCCAAAACACTCACGCTTTCCCTTGGTCTTTTTTCTCTCTAGCTTTTCTTTGTTGGGTCCATAACTTGTCAATTTGTAATAGTGATCGTAACCTGGCGCGTATTCTTATTGTCAGCAAACTATTCAGAGCTACCATCCGTGTTTTATGGTGTAATGGCAACATTAGTGACCCTTATGTACTTTCAGTTTTGCTTTACTGCGCACAGAAAGTCGGATCAAATTCTCCAGTTGTTCAGGTTAATTAAGGATGTCAGCAATACCTTATTGCAATGCGACGATGACTGTCATAATCAGGGGGGCAAGAATGGCAAAATGTATTTGAATGCAGTAAGCGTATATGTGCAGTTATGTAATATAAAATTCTTTGGGTTATTAATTCACCAAATACATATATTTTAATTTTTTTACAGGTTATCGGTTTCCTAGTGTTTATTAAACCTTTCCCTCGTTTGATCCAAGGTATTTGGAACTTTATTGTAACAGGAATTCAAAACTGGAACAATCCTTCAGGGGAAATACAAGTTATGCTAACCGCTTTCAATATTCACACACCTCTCAATCCAGTAATAACCACCATTTCATGGGCAGTCGGAGTATGGCTGAAGCCATTAACCATTCTGACGGCCTACGTACCGGAAAACATGACTACCGTTTTGGTATATTGCATGTGGTCCCTTGTACGGTCATTTTCTGGCTTTATAGCATGTCCCTATTGTTCCTCGAATGTCGACAATGTGCTACTGCTCCATGAAACATTGAAAGCAATTAGCGACCTACAAACCGAAATATTTGGAATGACAATTCTATTGTATATGGCCATGGCCATTCTTTACCTTGCGTTATTCCTTAGGGACACTGGATTATATTCTTGGACCGTTTCCTATGTCACGTTGACCACACTGGCAATATTATACATGGGAGCTGAAGTAGATAGAGAGATGCAAACTATGAGGAGGTGGCTCTCGCGAGACACCGTCCTGCGCCAATTGTCCACCAGGATTCCCCTATTATTGAGCGACTTGTCTTCGAACGCAGTAGGATTCAAGGGTGGCAGTTATTTTACAGTCACGCACCACTTTGTTGTGACGGTAAGCACAAGCATTGATTTAGCAAAATATTAGCAAAAATTGAGAGTGGAATTTAGAAAATCATATTTTCGTTAGGCGATCGGCTCCTTTACAACGTATTTTATTCTTCTATACCAATTACAACCCCAGAGTGGACCACAATGTCTATGTTCGAATTCAAGTGTGAACACTAATACTACTGTACCCTTCAAGCCATGAATGACCTGATCATGATGAGCAGCCGCATCAATAACTATATTACCTATATACTATACCTCTGTCTGACCTCTATGAGTTTTTCGTTCTTGTGATAAATCAAGAATCTAATGTACACTAGCTCGTCTTTAATGTTTTAAGAATATCTATATTACAAACAAACCTTGACGTACACACGGTATTAAATTATTAAAAAAGGTGTTCTCCATTAATACGACGAATTGTGTTAAACAAGAGGCACTATCGCAATGCATGCGCAATCCAACCTGCTATTATTACAGCATTTATTTTGCACCCAACGACATTTGCGACTGAAAGAGAGATAGCTTCTAGCGCACTTTGACATGACATAATTGTTGTTGGTGGAAAGTGAGCCGAAGTGAATTTTATTATTGCAGCATGCATTGCATTGTGTAAGTAATATCAAACGTTGTTATATAGATAGGTAGGTAACTGCATGGCCACGGCCACATCACATTGACCACCACCTGTACATCACCTGTACATCACCTGTACATCACAAGAACAAAAAAGAGACCAATTGTTCCAATTCCATTCCAATCCAATCCAATGCGGAGACATGAACAACAAAGCAACAGCACAAAACAAAGCAGCTGAAAGCAGAGTGCGTTTGCGTTTGCTTGCGTTTGTTGCGTTCGTGAAATATTAGGAAAGTAGCACTGCGCTGCGCTGCGTTGACTTCGGAAATGCACACATGAATCAAGAAGAACCTCTCGCAGCAATTGTGACACCTGCCTGCACCTGCGGCACTTGTGACTGTTGTGACTAGTACAAAACAACCGTAAAACACATTATATATAATTTCTCCAAGTTTAGTAGATATTCTTCAATAGGTACATAATTTCCTGGTACTCCGTCGTCGTCTCGTCGTCAGATTTTTTTTTCACTTTTTCGCTGTGAACCCTTTTTTTAGTTACAGTGCGTGTTGTGTCGTTGTCGTAGTTCATTTGTTGCACACACACGGAGGAAACATTTGGAGTCACCTTCACCACCACCGTCTTCTTTGTGGTAGTTAGTTTTGGTAGTTCTAGACTTCTGTAAAGATTTTTCTTGCCTGGCAATTGTGTCAACGTGGTTCCTCCAATACAACTCTGACAATCAACAATGTCGCTCTCAAAACAGTTGAAAATGGAGAGTGGGATAAGTCTGGCCAGTGACTTTAGGGAGTATTCATCAGTCTGGAATCAGCAACTGCACCCTCTTGAAATGCCACCGGTAAGGTGATCGCGAAGTCACATTTGCCATGAGTCTCATAATATAAGGTCAAATGGGTCAAACAAAGTTGATAAGAATGTAATAAGTTTAATTTTTTAATATACTTTCAGGTTTTGGGAATCGTGTTTGCTCACTGTGGACTGGAAACGTTAAAAAATTGTCGGCTTGTCAACAAGCAGTGGCTGCAGGAATCCCGTCGTCAGTGGTTCAGACGTGGTCCGATTGTTACCGCTACTTCATTCCCTACATTTGAGCGCATTTCTCAGACTATCGCGACAACTTGCAAACCTGCCTGGGCCAGCTATCAATCCTACAATCTATCTAATTTCCCCATGTGGCGAGGTAACTGGAGCCGAATGGATTCTTTTTGGACTAATTGTGGCGAGTGGATGACGGAGCTAAACATTAACTGCACCTTCCACGACATACAAACGTTAAAAAAGGTGCTGTTTTGTCAGTTTACACCAAAGCTGGTTTCGCTCAAGATCATTTTCAAACTGGGGAAGCGGACGAGCACGGTTGATGATCCCATGGATCCTGATAAAGTTAATCTGGAAACACTCCATCAGGATACTACTGACCGTTTGCATTTTATCCAAACGTGGAATGATGAGGTGATGCTATTGATAGACGACTTGGAGTTGATGCGAGATCGTCAGAACCAGGACGCGTTACCCATAATTGCTGAAGAACTTTGGCGGTGGCCTAACTTGGATCGTCATTATGCCAACTTGGTGCAAAGAGAAAGAGACAATCCGTACTCTGTTGTGCAGCCTCATCTTAGGCAACTTTCGATCGAAAGTATGATTTATGGGACCGTGTGGGATATACCCGTATGCTGGGTTGAGTTACTTTGGAAGTATTCCAATTTGAAGGTTAGATCATACGTTTTAAATTTGGATTTTTCAATGTTTAACTCAAAGTACATGATATACCCGCTACCGTTTGATTTTGCTGTTTCTGTATCAGGTTTTAAAAGTCTGTGTTAAAGAGTCACCTGAGAGAATGGATCAGGCAGAGACGTACTTAGACGGATTGGAACGGGCTCTCCGTGCTTTATGTAGTATCCGTGAAGCTGACAACACAAAGTTGGCGTTGAACGAACTTGCCTTGTAAATACCTTGATGATTTTGAATGACAAAAGTGAATTTTCTTATTTTATTGTTCTAACATGATACATTTTTTCCAGTTGCTCCAGGGAAAATTTTTCTACCGATCCCATTTTATCGCTTCTCCGTCGCGCCAAGTTATCATTGGAAACTCTATGTGTCAACCTCACAGACTGCGATACCCTAAATGTTCGCGAATTCGCTGAAATATCAGGACTTACTCTAAGGAAGGTGGTTCTTGAAACGGATAAGCCCTTGGACTTTGCAGGGAATAAATTTTCAAGGATTAACTTCCTGCAGGAGTTGTATTTGTATGGAGATATTTTCGGTGATATGACTTTTCTTCGATATGTGCCTACTCTGGAAAAACTTAGCATCACAGGGGGAGATCATTGGGAAAGAATTTTCAACAGAGACATGCATCGGGGTTTTGTTGAACCAAGGCTGCATTCGTTACACGATTTCAAAATTGAAACAAGAAATCCCTGTAAACTGTCAAGTGTGAAACATTTTGCAGGCTCTGTTCGTAACTTGACATCACTTGACATGACTTTGAGTAACAGCACTTTGCAGTTTGTTTGTCAGCGTTGGGCCAGTTTAGTTAATTTAAAGTTTTCCATTAGCGGGGCGAATGACGTCGTGTTGGCAAATGGGATCCGGAAATTGCAAGGTAAGTAAGTAGACATAAAACAATATAATTAGAGGTATATTCATTGTATGAAATCGAAATCCGAAGACTGTAACATGGTTTGGGTATTTCTTTAACAGCACTTCGGAGCTTGTCAGTTCAAATCAAGTCCTTTTCCACGAGGGGATTAACCAGGAGAAATCCCAATGAGCGAATCGAAAACTTTGTTGTGAAGGGGATTCTGGTGTTGACGAAACTTAAAATCTTGACGATTGAAATGCCTCAAAATATTTGCATTTCTAAAGGAACCCTGGCAGCACTCCACGAAATGATTCAAACAGTGAAAATTAAATCTTCCATTGAAAGTTAATTGGATTGGATTGGGGTTTTTGTGATGAGTGTAGGATTAATATTGATGCAATCACTAAAATAATGTAACCGTAGTCTATGTGTAAAATATAAGTGGTATGGAATCAATCCAAAACATTTCTCATTACGTTACATACGACTAATGACTAGTATAGTATACCAAATGTGCTAAACCATTGTACTGTTAATTGTAAGTTGCTAATTAATTATGTCAGAGATATCATCTTTCTCTTCATGAATATATAATTGGGTGGAGGTATTATGATTCAAGTAGTAGACGGATTCGCTAAGCCAATGAAACAAGTTCGATTAGTTGGAAAAACCTGGTTATTACTACTTTTTGAAATGGGCAAAGCTTCAGGTTTTTAAAGGGTTTCATATTTTGTATATGTCTAAGCATTCGGTGGAGACAAGGAAGTCTTGTGAGAAAATGTGCACGGCCCCATCAAATTTCTCTTCATTCTTCAGATTGAACAACTTAGTTGGCATCCTTCCCATTCAGATAAACTTCAATGGAGATATAATTCTACGGAGAAGGCTGTTATCCAGGGTATAAAATTCTTTAAAAATTATATTTGCAAATATGCTTTCGTATTCATGGACTACCTTCCCGTTGTCGTAGGTCCTGTTTGCTTTGACCATTATATTTCAATTGTTAAACGTTAGTATAAAATTCTTTCAAAAATTATATTTGCAAATATGCTTTCGTATTCATGGACTACCTTCCCGTTGTCGTAGGTCCTGTTTGCTTTGACCATTATATTTCAATTGTTAAACGTTGCTGCGCTGTGGGAAATGATTCTGCCTACACCGACAGCTTCTAATCCAACTTTCCTCTTCGTTGGAGCACTAGGAATATTTGGAACAGTTACGTACATTCACTTTTGTATCATCTCATACACCAAGTCAGCTCGAATTCTTGAAATGTTTCAACTAATTAAGGAGACTAATAGCACCTTACAATACCCCGACTGCCATGGGAAGTGGAAGCAAGTTAAGACGCAACGCTGGACAAATTGTGTACAATTATAAGCCTATTTAACTAACCCAATATTGTAAAGTTTTTGATAGCTGTAACCATCTTTAATTTTTCGCAGTTAATCGGGCTCTACGTGTTCATCAAGCCCTTGCCCAGTCTGATTCTCGAAACATACAATTATCTTGAGGCTATCGTTCGAAACAATGACGAACCTGCACCTGAAGTTAAATACATATTTAACTTTTTGCGAATCCATTTCCCTCTAAGTACGATGGAAAGCATAATTGCGGTCGTTGTTGGAACATTGTTCAAACCGTTGATCGGTGCGGTGGGATATGTGCTCGAAAGCATAAACATAATCCTAGCGTTCAGTTTGTGGGATACTGCCAAGTCATTTTGTCGCCTGTTACAATGCGCCCATTGCTCTTCTAATGTTGACAATGTGTTAACAACTTACGAAAAGTTGGAAACAATTAGCAACATTCAAAGAGAAATATTTGGAACTTCAGTGTTCCTGTATGTCGTGATGACATTTCTCTACTTGGCATTGTTCCTGAGGGAATTGGGATTATATTCATGGAACATTTCGTACATCTTTCTACCCCTACTGGCAGTCTTGTACATTGGGGCCGATGCAGAGCAGAACGTGCAGACAATGAAAAGATGGCTTGTGCGGGATGACATGTTGAGTCAATTATCTACCAAGAAGGTTACCATTTTATTGAACGACTTGTCCTCCCACGTTGTGGGTCTGAAAGGCGGATACTATTTCACTGTCACTCACAAATTTCTCATGAGCGTAAGTGCATCAATATGATCATGGTCATTCATGCAAGGTGAGCATAACATAACCTATTCCGTAACTTCCACAATTATTCTGCAATATGATTAATAGGCCATCGGATCATTTATGACTTATTTCATTATTTTCTACCAATTACAACCGACGTCTGCAGGAGGAACGGAACTAAAACTTCATTAGAACAACTGACAATGTATGCCGGATAGATGAGAATCTCTTATTACTGATGTATTAAATACGCAATTATTCGTAATTCCTATAAAAATATTAGCTCAAGCTGTAATTAGTTGATTGCGATATCTACAACATAACTATTTGGATCGGAAAGCAAATATATGTCCATTCAATATAATTTGTCGACATCATTAATGGATATTTCTTATATTGATACAGTAATTATAATGGAATATTTCTTATATTGATACAGTAATTTGCTAATTATGGTGTACATAGTCTAAGGTTTTCTTTCAAAGATTAACAACGACCCAGTCCTTGTGGACGGTGAAAGTAAAATGGGAAGTAAGCATTTGATTGTATGGCAAACTAACAATAAACTATTCGATTTAAACAATTTTAATGTAGTATCCCAATTCCAGAAATCTCACTACCCAAAAGTTTTTCAGGAGAGAAAGAATATGTTTTCAAGGAAAATGAATCCAGCTCCGTCAAATTTTAAATTCTTTTTCGCCTGCAATAATTTTATTGGCATTTTTCCTCTTTACATAGATCAAAAAGGTACTATTTCATATCGTAGGACCCTCCTTTCTCTGGTAAATTAAATAATGCTTCAATAAGTGTTTGGAAGCAAGGAATTTTTTCCACGCCTTAATTGATATAGTTTGACTGTTTACAGTTGTTTTTTGCTTCTTCAATTGCGTTACTAATCTTCTTCATGTGGAGCACTTTTCTTTCCACAGCTTCGACCTCTAACCCAGCGTCATTACTTCAAGGGACAATGGGATTTTTGTGGGTGCTTTGCTACATTCGTTATTGTCTCACTGCAAACACTAAATCTCCCCAGATTCTAGAGTTATTTCAACTTATTAAAGAGACCAATATGAACTTGCAGCTGGAGTGTCNCCCAGATTCTAGAGTTATTTCAACTTATTAAAGAGACCAATATGAACTTGCAGCTGGAGTGTCATCAGCGCCACGAAGGGCGGAATCAAATTAGGAAACGATATTGGCTAAATACGGTAATAGCGAGAAAATATTGAAATATATGATTGGGTTTATTTAATATAATGCAAACAATTAAACACTTTTATGCTTTATATGTGCATATATGCATGCAGATTGCAGGTTTCTTCATTTTCATTAAACCCTTCCCTCCGATCCTCATCCATATGTGGAATTCCTTCAAAAACATTGACGACTCGATACCGGAGTTTCAATTTGTAGTAGATTTTTTTGGAGCTTTAGCGTATCTGAATGCCAGGGGGAGTGTGGTGTTGTTTGTGAAAGTTATTGGAATATTGTTAACTTCTTTGACCCTCCTGACGGCATACATTTTAGAAGGGGTTACTATCGTTTTGGCGTACTCTATATGGGACACTACTAAATCATTTTCCAAATATCTACAATGCCCCTATTGTTCTTTAAATGTTGAGACAGTGCTAACGGCATACGATAAGCTGAAAAACATTTGCGATCTTCAAAATGAGATATTTGGCAGTTTCATTTTGCTGTATACCGCGATGGGGATTCTTTACCTGGCCTTGTTTGCTGGTCAATTGGGATTTCTGAGTTAAACTTCTTTGACCCTCCTGACGGCATACATTTTAGAAGGGGTTACTATCGTTTTGGCGTACTCTTTATGGGACACTACTAAATCATTTTCCAAATATCTACAATGCCCGTATTGCTCTTTAAATGTTGAGACAGTGCTAAAGGCATATCATAAGCTGAAAAACATTTGTGATCTTCAAAATGAGATATTTGGCAGTTTCATTTTGCTGTATACCGCGATGGGTATTCTTTACCTGGCCTTGTTTGCTGGTCAATTGGGATTTCTGAGTTTGAAAACTTCGTCTGTCCTATTTACCATATTTACTGTTTTATATATTGGGGCTGAGACTGACCATCGGGTGCAATTCATGAGAAAGTGGTTGTCCAGAGAGGACATACTGAACTGCTTATCTTCAAAGAAGGTAAGCGTGTTGTTGGGAGATTTGTCAACGAACGTGGTGGGTCTTAAGGGTGGAAGTTATTTTACATTTACTTATCGCTTTCTCGTCAGTGTAAGTATAAGAATATGAACAAAACTATGTATGTAACGCCTCAAACCATTCCAAAAACTTGTTAAATAATTTAATTTCTACATTATATACTTGGCAGGCCATTGGATGTTTTGCGACGTATTCAATTATTTTCTACCCACAAACTGTACGGCAACCCTGTGAATGTATAAATGCTAGTTTGGAAATGCCGAACTGAAAGTAACCATTTTATCCTCAATTTGTTTAAGTAGCGCAGTGTGAGTGGTACCTTTTTCTCTGGTCTGTGCAAACGAGTGAGATAAATTGTCAATTTCGCATTTCCAAAAAATAATACGTGTGGAGTGGAAACACTCATCTAGCTAAACCTTACCTCACAACTCCTCTTACATAGGTATTTTCTAACTAAAATCATGTCGAGTACACCAATAAACCAAGCACACCAGTTGCACATATTTTATTGCTCCCAAATTCGGTCACAATTCTTGCTGGAATTTCGATCGATAAACCAAACCCAATAAAATCGACATAGCATTGAAACTAACAAGACTATTTGTTTATGAAGAATCCACCAACCGGAAATGAATTATTGATTGCTGCAAACAAGGTATACTTATTGTTGCTGATGTTCATCTAACCACTATTGAAAATCTCATTGACAGTTATTATAACTTCAAATAATTAGGGTCATAATTAATTCATTGGTGAGATAAACATCAAAAAGGTTTTTAGGTTGAGTGTGAAATAGGACTCACGTGGTTGTCACGCTCCTCGGTTTCTTCAGGGCATGTCGACAATGATATTCCTGGAGATAAATTTCGTTTCTTGATATTCTCAGAATTATCATCCCCGCTGGTATCTCCGTAAGGCTTCGTTTTTGATCTGATTGTGAGATAAAACCATGCGTTGAGTGTGAACAAGTACAGAATTTCAACAGCCACGATGATACTAAATCCCAGCGTTAAACCGAGCAGACCACCAGCTTGTGCTGAAGTACATTTTGCATTATGAATTACATTTCCCAAATTTATATCGGGCGTAATTTTTAAAAAAAAATCCATAAGTAGATAAGCACCTATGAGGTCCGAACTAGTGTACTATCTTTTCCTCTCTTTCGCGTAGATCCCTTCCGAGCCCATGAAGAAATGAATGATGGAGAAGTTTCCCCGTCTGAAATTAAATGCGTGCGACTCACTAACTATGTGTTTACCTGTTCTCTTATATAATCTAATCATTTATCTAATATATATGATATGGAATTGTTAATCAAATCACCTATCCTTTGAATACAGATGCTCGTTGTCGCCGTCCAGCAACTCTAAGCCATCATCACTCATTGGGAAAGAAGACACTTTTACTTTGTATTTGATTTCCGTGCAGGATGGCAAGCACCTGCAACCTCCAGGTCCAGTTTTTCTGTGTCCAGTCAATATAGCTAAATTATTGAGACAAAATCCTTTAGAGGAATCTACAATAATTATATCGCAAGTCGCA